>CAXAMN010023228.1:710620-748803 GCA_963970005.1 Durusdinium trenchii | reverse complement strand
GGGGGGGGGGGCTTCGACCTGAAAAATCAGGGGTTAGGATTTGCACCCGATCGAAAGAAACCTTGCTATCGCAAGAGTAACTCCAGCTAGCTTCGCTAGCTTTCGTGATAGGGATGTATATAGGGTAATGAAATGTTCATTACCAGCAATAGCCAGCGAGCAAGGGAGAGCATTCAAGCACAGAAGCAACAAGAAAAAAGCTGAGGCGGCAGCAAAAGGAACCTTGTTAAATGGACCCCACATACAAGCTAGCCATTTAGGCACCCTATGCACTGAAGCACTGGAGGCACCATTCACATGAAACACGATTGTCCACATTTGGCTTCTGGCCTGCGCCAGCTCCTCACCCTTTTCAGCCATCCAACGCGCCCCCTCAGCGGCCTCATCAGAAACACCCATAGCCATAGTAGAAGAAAAGCTCCAATCAAATAATTTCTATATACATTCGTGCCGTAGTACCGTAGTCGTAGAGGTGGTTTACACTGGCACGCTGTGTCAAAATACTTGAGAGAGAGCACCCTGAAATCGAACCAGTGTGCCAAATACTTGTTGGTCTCGTGGCGGCAAGTGGCAGCCAGTGGAGCAATGCAAGTCAATTCGATTCAATCTCCACCGTACTTGGGGATGCGGCAACATGAAAGCCCTCCCTGAAGAGCAGCATCACAGACCTGAGCTTTTAGCGAGGTGATGAGGACACATGAGGCTGTGGGCACTACAACGGGAGCATAGTGACTAGTGCTTTAGACGGCAGATTGCCACTTGCTTGGGAGGTTGAAAAAGTTCCGTGACTCTTAGGGCATGTGGCAGAATGGCACGACTGCCTGCACAGAGCCTGCAGCATCGGTCCTCCACATCGTGCTTCTGCTAAGTCGAAGTGAGCTACTGAGGGCTTGACATATCTTTGCAGCTCTGTTGATCGCTCAGTGGCTCATCTCTTGATGCCTCACACGACCCCTTGCCAAGCTGCCCGCCAGGGCATCAGACTTCTGATGTAGCATACTTTGTTTGCAGTCCGAACCAACCATTCAAGCAGTCAAGGGGGCAAATTGGCAAAGGGGCCAAAGGTGTAAATGCAATGTATACAGTAATCCTTCCGTCATCGGGCAAAATGGTCAACCGGGAGTGAATGCATTTAGTACGTGAAGAATGTACGTTCACTGTTCTACTGATCTTCCGAATCCTAGACCTCGTGTTCTACAACAGCTGAGAGTGCCAGGCCGTTTTGCCCTTGGAAATGAGGCGGAGCTCGGACCTGCAGCGGTTGAATTTGATGAAATTTATCCAGCCAAACATAGCACAAATCAACTTCAATTTGGTGGTGCCCACTGTGCCTGCTGACAAATGACTACGCCACGACATGAACAAAGAGGCGAAAATGGCTATATGCCACAATGGAAAGCAATTAGGCCCCACACGACGGAATTCCTGGCGGCAGCATTTGCGCTGCCAAAAAATCTGCCAAGTCACCGAAGGTGGCCTGCCGCTCCATGTTGCATTCCGAAGTTTGACGCGCTTTAGGTGATGGAGCTGAAGCAAGGCCATCAGCTAGGCCATCAGCTCAGGGGAAGCCGGTTAAAGCATGGACTCAGTGTCAAGGAAGGAGAATTTTGCTACAGCACATGGTTGTGGAGAAGTGTTACCAATGTGACAAAAACAGGGCGGACTATTTCTCTGCATCTCAACCGGTCAAGCCTCTTTTAAGCCTTGTGGAACTCGAACTTTATATCGATGTCTCCTCCGCTGCGACAAAGCGGGCACGTAAATTGTGATGGGGAGTTCATTCTTGGACACACGGATGCATAGGTGCCCGCGCAGGAAAGAGAAAGAGAGAGAGAGAGTAATGAATGAAGAGAGCAGGGCGGCAAAGAAGTCTACCTGGCACGAACTGGACACCTGCTAGAGAGGTGCGGACGCAGTCGGCGTAATGTGCTGGACTGTGCTGGCCTCAGGTGTGTTTTGGGGTCGCAGTTCTGTAGGAACCTGATTGAAACGCAATGGCAGGTTGGAAAGTTGGTACAGAACTAATTGGATGGATTCAAAGCGCATTGCCAGGGCTGTGGAAGATTGGCGCAAGGTGACATTCAGTGGTGCAGAGTGGAGATGGATCGGCGCATATCTGAGCAATACCGATCACGAGGCATCTCAGTGGCGATGCATCCATCTAGTGTGGGTCCGTGAGTGGTGGTGCGCGCTGGTGTTCCAAAGGGAGACCCCGCTCCGTCCAAGATGCAACGCACAAAGCAAAGCACCTTGCATCATCACTGGATATCGCACCATGACATGATCACTACTTTTCAAACTTCCGCCCCACTGGCTGCCCCTGAGCTCAAAACGATAAAAAAAAATCCAAGATTCGGGAGGCAAGGTCTTGCTTGGACATTGGGTCCCATCTTGTAAGGCCCCAGCCCTTGGCGGACCAAGACGGATGGCACAGCCTGCCGCAGGGTTACCGCTCCCAACTGCCCTGCGTCCCAACCATCCAAAATATTCCAAAATCACGTGCACAAATGGTGATCACCCTGTGGTATCTATACTGTATCTGTTTCTCTATTTGTGTATCTACTGTATACTTGTTGAGTTGGTTCATTATTTACACCCAAGGGGCCTGCTATACATACTGAAATTGAAAAATTCAAAACTGGTTCGAACTGAAATGAATGATGTGTTCAGAACTACGACACACAAACGGAAAAGGGCTCGAACAGAACCACGTGCAAAGTCGCCGTGACAATAAGGATCTTCATGGTCATTGAACATCAAAGAAATTATCTATGAGCCTCTGGAAGAGGAATATGCTCGCAACACATGGCCGGCCAAATCGGCTGCCCAACGAACTGTGTGTATGTATATGCGTTTTTCATCTACACAGACTGTAATATATATATATATATATATCTGTGTGTGTGTGAGATTACCTGAGAAGGGAGGGACGAAAGCCAGCCTCTGAAGAAGACATCAATATGGTCATGGGGGGTGAGTGCAAGAGAGCACTGGAAGCGCTGTGGGGCATGGGGCCCATAAAAGGCAGAGGAAGCTTTGTCAAGGGGTGAAGTCGACATTGCAGCAACGCCGACGGGGAACTGGCTTGCCTGCAGTTCGTGATTCGTGTCTTGTAGATGGAGGTAGAAAACTTGGCGCGCCGCCAAGTGCGGACCGATGGAAGTCTACTGCACAAAGATCATGTGATTGCCTAAAATGACGGAAAGATTGCTGTGGAGATCTCATCGCCTAGGCTATTGGCTGGCTACTGGGACCTAGGATCTGTACATGGTTTTTTGGTGGGGGTTGACCCTTTCTCAGCCAGATCACGTGGATAAATTTGAGAGGCTGGTGTTCAAATTCATTCAGGCAAAAAAGAAGACGTCAACAATGACAATGGACATCACTCAGACTGTGAACAGGCTTTCAGCCAGAACACATGGATGGAAACCTAGAAAACAACATCCAGACACACCAGAAAACAATAGAAATACAGTAGAAAGAGTTTTGGGGAGGGCGGTGTGGCAACTGGAAGCTGGAGATGCTGGTTGTGCAAGGAGCCCGCCCTGCATAGCTCGCATTTTTGCGACCTCAAAAATCAACAAAACTACTAGGACGTAAGTTGTCTTATTGTAGATTTGGGGCGCCAAGTTGTCCTAAGGGTTGACTGCTTGGGCCCCGAGAAGGTCAACCAAAGCCAGGTTGACCCATTGGAAGGGGCTGGAACAGTCAACCGCGGCTCCAGCCCGTAGGCTGGGGATTATTTCAAGGGACAGACACCCTTTTTAGGTAGGTCACAATTTCAGGTTGCGGTTGACAGCTGGAAGGACTTAAATATGATTGAAAATGTTCAGAGGCTGGCACCCGGATAAAGCCTTGGGTCAGACGCCATGGATTTTATCCACCCAATACAGCCCCCTATTCTAGAGCAGGCGAGCATGGGCACGGACGCATGTTCATCTTTTGCAGCGCATCCCTGACTTTCTCCCTGCGGTGCTCTGACCTTCTTTTCTGCAGTGCGATTCACTGACCAGCCCGTCACATGTGCGCCCGCTGGAAACTCAATTGCATACAAGAATGTCAGTTGTAGGGCAACATGTACCTGTATCCCTGTAATCCTTTCCGCGTCTCTTCCGCAGCGTTGGTGGCCACCCCGGGCAGAACAATTCGGCAAGGGTTGAGTTCCTTTAGACTTTCCAGGCGTCATCGTCACTATCTTGCGCAGTAACGTCCGTCGAGAGCGATAATGCGGCGGAACACGTGCCAAAGATTGTCCAGCCCCAAGCAATTTATGTACAGCAAATGGATTTAAAAATGTTTGTTTCCAACCTCTTTTCCTGTCACGTTGCCCCCTTGCGTCTCCTATCCACTCTAGGGGTCACGTTCTCTCTACTCACTACTCCTCTTACTCCTCTTACCCACGGGAACACAGAGCGCTGAGTGACGCACTTCTCGCTTCCCTTATGAGCTCCTCACCTCTTTTCCTATCACTTCCTCCCCCGCTATGCTTGTCCTCCATATGACCATATGAACTCCCACCCCATATCGGGTGTCCTTTGCGTCTGGTTAACCAGCCTCTTCACCATCAAAAAAGGGCACCCCCCAAGCAAAGCTATCCCCCAGCAACTCAACGCATGCCCACTGCATTCTGTTCCCTCTCCTGTCCTCAACGGGTCACATCGTTTCTTGCAAGCCCTTCCACTCATATTAGCCACAAGAAAACAAAGTGTTGGGAGACGCGCATCTCACTGTCCTGAAAGAATTCCAACCACTTTGCAGTCCCGCTATCCCCCTTGCCTGTCCTCAACATGAACTCCCACCCCAGGTCGGAGACTGCTTAAATAGCCTCCGGAACCCTCATGATGCTGATGATACACTTTTCAGCATCAATTGCATCTTGGGCCGCCTCCTTTTTTGCTCCCCCCCACCCCCACCAGGCTCTGGGCTCACCCTACCACATTGTCCCCCTACACGACCACCCCCCATACCCCCTCATTCGGCCAGGGGCCCACCCCAACTTGCCGTGGCATCTTGAAGGGTTCTCCTCTCCGAAGGAGAGAGGGGCTGCACCCCCTGCTGCCGACCCACCGCCGACCCAGGCAGGGCACCCTACGCTACCGTGCTTTACAATGTCTTTTTGCGCGTGGTGTTTGAAAACATCGTTTTACAGTGTTTCGTGCGCTTGGATGGGGCCGGATTCTAACTTTGCGTGTGAAAAAATCGTTGTTTTTACCGGGTTTTGGCCTCGGACAAAGGGTCCGGGACGGAAAAAAATTGCATCTTGATGCCAGGTCAACATAGATGGAAAACCGACGGAAAAAATGCTAGACGCACCGGCGCGCGTAACCTGCACCGTGGGCCCCTGGCCGGCTGTCGCGAGTCAACCCTTCAATAATGGTAACATCCCAGTAATAGACTATTTGACAATCGCAATTAGCTTTTTGGCCTGCCAGAACTTTACAATACTAGTTTTTATGGCGCCAACATCCAGGCCTGAAAACTGATAAAAGTTTGATTCCTCAATTGTAAATCTATGTCAAAACGAAAGCAGAATGGAAGCTAAATGAAACCAAATGAAAACAAAATGAAAGCAGCACGAAAGCAAAACGAAAGCAAATGCAAGCAGAATGAAGGCAGTAGTAGTACTAGTACTATATACTAGTACTAGTACTGCTACTGCTACTCCTACTCCTACTGCTACTCCTACTGCTACTACTACTACTACTACGACTACCACTACGACTACGACTACGACTACCACTACCACTACCACTACGACTACTACTACTACTACTACTACCACTACTACTACCACTCCCACTCCCACTCCCACTCCCACTACCATTACCTACTACCTACTACCTACTACCCACTACCTACTACTACCTGCTACCTACCTACCCACCTACTACCTACTACCTACTACCTACTACTTACTTATTACTACTACTACTACTACTACTACTACTCCTCCTCCTCCTGCTGCTGTGCTGCTGCTGCTGCTCCTGCTGCTATTACTACTACTACTACTACTACTACTACTACTACTACTACTACTACGACTACTACTTCAACTGCTACTGCTACTGCTACTGCGGCCCCGTCAACACTCATCTTCTGACTTTCTATACCCCGTTCAATACTGCTGCTGCTGCTGCTCCTACTACTACTATTATTACTACTACTACTACTTCTTCTTCTTCTACTACTACTAGTACTGCTACTGCTACTGCTAGTGCTACTGCTACTGCTACCGCTACTCCTACTACTACTACTACTACTACTACTGCTACTCCTACTCCTACTCCTACTCCTACTGCTACTGCTACTGCTACTGCTACTGCGGCGACTACTAGTACTAGTACTAGTACTAGTACTAGTACTAGTACTACTACTACTACTACTACTACTACTACTACTACTACTATTATCCCCTCTGCCAAATGGCCTGGAGGTTTTTTGTTAAGGTTCAGAGTTTTGACTAGCCCGAAAAATGAAAATATTTTTCATAGGGGGGATTACTAATGCGATCGACAACTCCAGCCTAGCCTATCGGCTGGCTTTCGTAATATAAGCCAAAGGATATGTTTCGGTCGCGTCCAAGGTGAAAATGAATTAGGGGCACATGCACCCCCTCACCGTCACTTCCTCAATCGCATCTGATCTCCCATTGATCGTGTGGCCCATGGTGTAGTTGCAGCAAAACCTTGGGCCCTTGCCCTTGCTGCTGTTTGGTTTGTCGGGCCAGGGTTTTTCTGGAGCTCTTTAGCGCTCGCCTCAAGTGGCAGGACAAAGGATTCCTTGTCGCGCTATGGGCTGAATTTGCAGTCCATAAGACATGTTCACCTCACCTAAGAAAGGGCCGGTTCTTTGCATCCCAAATTGCTCACAGCGCCCCCTTCAGCGTCACTGCCCGGTAAAGTTAGATGTCTGACTGGTTCAAGACAAACCTACTGCATCATGGAAGACTTGTCCATCAACTGAGGATGCCCGTCAACCCCAACTTCTCGACACAATCCTTTAAGAATGTCTGCGTGAATGAGTTTAGCGTTTTGGGCCTTCCTTCACGCAAAGGATCTGTTGTTGCAAGTGCAAATGGAGAATGTTGGCAAAGCGGAACCATCAATTACCCGCACTCAGCATTCATTACCTCTGGCCCTGACCATTCTTCGGCATGCACTCGGAATGGCGTGTCCCTTTCTTGCTTTGTGTTCCAGATTTTGTGCCATGTTTGTCTTAATTCCCTCTTTATATAAACAAGGATGGCCATGGCGATGTTGGCCTCAAAAGGCGCGGCCAAAGGGATGTTTGTGTCGGCGCTTATGTTGCTCACACTTCATGCTCACAATCGCACCTTTTTTTGGCTGGCCTGGGCCATGGCCCCGGTAGCCCCTGGAAGCTCCCCCTCCAGCTCGACGGCTTCAGCTTCAGCCTCACATGAGGCATTAAACTATTAAACTGTCTGTCGACTATTGACTAACGTTCTTCACGCTCTCTTCCAGGTGCTTAGTCTAGCGGAATCCAGCTGCAAGTCTGGCCTTTTTCGAACGCTTGCTCCTCCAATCTCCCCACGTGTGCCTCCTCAGGCTCTGGAGCCACCTCTTGGCTTGCAGACGCTATTGGCGCCGCCGGCATGCTGTAACCCGGCGCAAGCCTCAGCAAACCGTGGCACCCCGTGCCCTCAATTTCACCAGATAGGGACAGACAGACAGACAGACAGACAGACAGCCAGGCAGAGACAGAGACAGAGACAGAGACAGCGACAGCGACAGCGACAGCGACACGGACACAGACACAGACACAGACACAGACACAGACACAGACAGACAGACCGACCGACCGACCCCGAGACCGAGACCGAGACAGAGACAGAGACAGAGAGTGACACAGGCAGGCAGGCAGCAGGGAGTACTCTCTGTCCTGTCGACGGAGGAAGCTCTCGTGCTCTAACTTTGTTTTTGGTTTTCGGTTCTCAGTATTCCTCACTTTGGTTCTAAGTATTCTCAGTGCTTAGCTTCTAAGTAGAACGTTTTGCCGCTATGCGTGTGCACTTGCAGTTTCTTGGTGGAAGAATGTGATTCATTTTCTGGATTTGGTTCCAACTATGTGTCTGTCAATTTACACACAAACAAACAGACAGACAAACAGACAAACCAAACTAAAAAACAGGTCGTGCACCTCGCACAGCCCCTCGCAACAAGATTTCCCTGACATTCCCCCTCGCGCCACTGCCATTGCCACCCCCCAGGGCATCTCAGTTTTTGTCAGCGATCGAAGTGGAAATGGGGAGGGCACAGGCTTTTCCAACGACAAGCGCGCTTACCAGCTCGACTTGCCCATTATCCTTCCAGATCCTCACCACCAAGGTCCTTTGTTTTTCCAGGCCACTCTTCTAGTCACCTTCTACGGCAAGGTCATTTCGCCTTGGACATCGGCCAGAACGTGGTCGGTGAAGTGATCATGACTCCGTGCAGAGCCTATACCGTTTGTAAGGGTTCACAATGCTGAAATGGCATGTGGACAAACAAAAGGTAGACCCTAGAAGCCAGGCAAGGGCGAAGGAAATTGCCCAACGCCTCTCTGGCCAAAGATTCTTCCCACCCCTTCAGCATTAGGCTGCGACAGAAGACCATTGCCAACACGAGCAAACAACAGCGACAACAACACCACAGCGCCGCCAAGCCTTGATACCCACCTCCAATGAGTGCATGCAGTTGGTGGGTCAAACGCACCAACTCAAGTGGAGGGTGTCACTGCCGACCCGGACAATTCACCCCTTTCAATACTCAGCTGGGAGCGATGCTGACAGAACTTCAACAACAAGAACTGCAGGTTTCCTAAAAAGCACAGTGGTCCGCGGACGACGTGGAACGCAGCTTCCTGCAGAGCCCATAGCCAGACAGTTTGGGTACTGGTGCCCGTTGAAGTTAATACATTTTGCATGTGGGATACTAAACCACCATGGAACGCCGATTTGCAAAAGTCAGTATTTAAGTCATGACTGCTGGCCTTCCCCATTGTAAACGCTACATACAGAACAAGGTTCTCCAGATTCACCTTTCCAAAAAGAGAAAACTTCAACTGCAAATCCCAATGGCAACGCAATTTGGAGAGCCGGGATGGAGTCTCATATGACGCGCTGTAAGCTACATGGAGCTGCAGGCAGTTTCCAACTGGTCCGGTCCAATCAGTCACGCACGTTGGCCAAGAACACCCGCTTTGAGAGACCTATCATTTTAACCAGTTGCGTTGACCGACTTTTGGATTGCCGAAGGCTCTTAAATATGATCGAATTCGACCTGGCCAATCAGTCAAATCACCAAAAGCATGGAGTCACACTTTTGGCTGACCTCTCCAGTTTCTGTGATGCCATCGAGCTGGACCGACTTGCAGCCAGCGGAGAACGGTGGCTGCTGGCTCACCAGCTTTTCAGCCCTTCACCGCCGCTTTCCCTCAAGTACGTCTCTGGTGGCTTCGATGAGGTGAGTGCTGCCTTGTGCCATTCCCATCACACCTGCACGTTCCACTTCGTTGCTAGCAGGACTGCGGCGAAAACGTGAACTACAGTAACCCTCCACACTCCCCTTGCGCCCTTTAATTGCAATGGTCGACACACAAGACCAAGCCAACCTGCAGGTACCACCCTGAAAGGCTGGCAGGCCAGCAAACTTCAGGACAGGCACTTAGGCCAATCAAGGGGAGGGCGGGCTGGGTTTTGCAGCTATGCCACCTGAAGACAAGGGAGCAAGGAAGGAGGAGGGTTAGTGTGCTGGTGCACTTGGGCAGCAGGCTAGCCTTGCACGTTGAACACATTTGCACCCTCTTCTTTTGAATGTCATGTGCTGTGTCATGCCAATTGCAAATTGCATTTGTCCAGAGTTTGTGGCTTCTCTACACCAATTGACTCAATCTTGCGGCACATGTGACCCACATTTCTGAAGGTAACCAAGATCTCCTAAAGCCACCATGACCATGGCATCCGATGTACCAAGGGCATCACATTAGCATCAGCTTGCTTTTCGCCCCCACTCCAGCGCTTCCAAGCCTTTCAGCGTAACTAGAAAATCCTTCAAAATGATAGAAGAAAAATGAAAAGAGGAAAAGATGCTAAGGGCCTCATTAGTAATGCCCCCTTTAAAGGAGCCTTGTTATATAGACCTGTACTACAGTGACTCTGAGGCCGAAGACGTCTCCTTCCCATCCTTGCGCTCTCGGCCATTGCAGAGCAGCCGTTGCCTTGGTGGAGTTTTAAAGTTGTAGCTGTAGAAGTGCTACTAACATAGCAAGAGGTGGCATGGTTCACGCACCCTCTGCCAGCTAGAGG
Source organism: Durusdinium trenchii (assembly GCA_963970005.1). Lineage (NCBI taxonomy): Eukaryota > Dinophyceae > Suessiales > Symbiodiniaceae > Durusdinium > Durusdinium trenchii. Next base: position 738,500 of record CAXAMN010023228.1, on the reverse strand, counting down.
TTTTGGAAGTTGACCACTTTGCAAGGGACAAGACTTTTGGCAGTGTTCTCCGGCCAGCAACGCACAGGACCGAATTGCCGCAGAATGTCTTCTCTCAGGGTGAGCAACCTGCACACTCGACGCCTTTGACGATCAAGTGAGTGAAGTGCCCTCAGTGCCTTCAAGCCAAAAGAATGGCTGCCAATTGTCCAAACCAACAGGTGTTCGCAAGGATTACAGTGCCCATTCAGATCCTTCATCGCACTGCCCAAGAGTCCTGATGTGCAAATTTGCACACTCCTACCAGACTCCTCCCCTCAACGCACGATCCATCTATTGCCCCTGACTCGCTAGTCTGAAACAATCGGCCTATGGTGTGGTGGGCAGCCTTCGAACGCAACCCTCACACACACTTGAGATATTGTGTACGGAACTGAATGCGGTGCCACACTCCGGCCTAGGGTTCCATTTCCTAAGAGAACAGGTAGGGAAATCTAAAGAAGAAGAAGAGGTCCATCCAACGGAGGTCCCAAAGGTAATCAACGAGCGAGCGGACGACAGGGCGACGACGGTTCGAGGAGGTCAGTGAAGCTCCCAAGGTCCAAGCACTCAAGGAAAACCAACGCTGCAGTAGCCCTTTGCTGAAGGAAACAACGAAGTAGACAGCTTGTGCTCTACGTAGGTTTCTCTCTCGGCAGGTACGTCAATCCGGCGTCCCGGATTGATTTCACAGATGCAGCACTGGCGTCTTCGTTGGTGCCAGTCCAGTGCGCATCCCTGGCACCCCCTGCTGTAAAACAAAACAAATGCAAAAGCATCCCTATGACTCCAAGGGTGACACACACACGCCTCCCCGAAGGGAGGCAAGATTTTAAGCTCCATGCCGAAGGTAAGGTGAGACTAGGAGAACTGACGGATCTCACGGTAGGTCTGGTAGGCGGTCTATTCAGCAGAAAGGCCCAGTGGACGTACCCATCGAGAGTTGACGAAGCAAAGGACGAGGTCGACAAGGGTGCAGGTGTGTGGAACTTCCCATACTCTTGAATCGCCAGTTGAAGGAAGAGCCATCCAGAATGCGGTTCGATGTTGGCCTAAGTGGGAGTAGATCACATCTTTGAGATCATCAACAGTGTATTCCTTGGTGTCGATCTGCCGACAATCTAAGGTCACATTGATGTAGTTCAGGGGTTGGTAGACGAGTAAGCTGACATCCAGTTCAAAGCGGACCGTGGAGAGGTCCGGCACCATATCCAGTGTTTCAAAGGGTTGACGAACTTCGCTCCATGACGTGCGAGATGTGGGAATCGTGTGTGTCAAAGGTTCAGGTACACGAAGCCCAGGGGATGAAATCATGATAGAGACAGGCGCGGAGGTGAGTCGGAGCCGATGGCTGCAGAAAAGAATGGCAGGAAATGTGGAGCAAAAGGATTGGAGGTAGAAAACCGAAGAACCCGTTACAATCCTGAGTGAACACCCGAATAAAACCAAGCGAGAAAGAGAGGAGGATCTTTTCACGCCAATGCGAAGAGGGTTTGCCGTGTAGGGAAACGATGTAGAGCTCAGGCTGTTGTCAATCATGAGAACGTTCCAGAGGAAATGGAGGCTCTAAAGTGTTCTGAGATTCAGTCGATGTGGAGTTCAACGACATAGATGCTGAATCGGGTACAGGAAGCGGAAGTCCGGTGCCATCGCGAATGGGATCAGTGTGAGGAAGGTGGTCAGGAGGAGCCGAAGAGGCCGCGGTTGAATGGCCGGGTGGATCATCTGGTCGAAAAGATTGATGAAGCTCATCGCGGTAAGTAGTGAGGGTGTGGACGACACCAGCGATAAGCTGTTCTTGTTGTGGGGCGGGTAGGCCCTGGAGCATTGGAACCTTAGAAACGTCAAGATGCTGGAAATTGTGCAGAAGAGCTTCCACCTGGTACTGAGCGTTGAGGTGCTCCAAGTTGTCCACAGCCTGTCTCTTGAGGCCTCTGCGAGGAACAGGGTTGTCATCGAGTTGCTGGGTGGAAGAGAAACGTGCTTCTTCAGCTGCAATGCGTTCCTCTTCAATACGAAGAGCGGCATCATATCGCTCGCATTGTGTCCAAATGTCAAAACTCTGAGTGGCAGAAAGCACTAATTGCCAGCCCCGGGCGCCCCAAATGCGTGAGAAAGTATGTGGCCAATGAGAAGCTGGGTGATCATCGATGAAATGCCCAGTTGCAGATTTGTAAAATTCAATGTGATCGTGATCCCAAGGCAGAGTTTTGTGGTGGAACCAAGCGCGATAGAACCAGTAGCGTTGAGTGTGGGATCGTCGACAGGTCCATTCCTCGTATGGTTCAGCCACGGGCCAATCACCGTGAGTTGAATTGTGGACTTGACGAGCGTAGTCGGTGAAGTCCTCGTTGTACTGATTCTCAGAGCGAGGGATGCTCGACAAAAGAGCAGGGTCCAATTGTTCTTGCTGAGGAGGTAGGTCATCAGGAGGAACGTGCGTAGGAGAGGATTCTTCTGAAGGGACACGAACATCTTCTGGTTGAAGTTCCATAGTGCCGATCGAGTCAGGTAAGGAGCGAACCGAAATAGAACCGAAAAGCTGCGGGAGAGGTGAGAAGTGAAGAAAAACGTGTACTGGGGGAGGATTGGCAATGAAAGTGAGTAGCAATGTGAGGCAGTATTCCAAGTGAGTCAACAGTTATTTTCCAGGAAGCAATGGTTCGAAGTAGCGAATTGGAGTGAATTAAGGTGTAGCCTCAGGCAAGCGAAAAGGTCGATTTGGCCGGGGAATCAGAAAAGGTATCTCCTCACCGTTGAGCTTGACAAGTAGTCCTACCAAAGGTCGGTCGGCATGACTCCCACGAGAAGGTGTACTCGAGCTCGAGGAATGGAGAGAGGTAGATGTGGTCCTCAGTGATGTAGGAGGTGTTGTCGGACGAGCTTTCTTGGGAAAGTTGGTAGAGATGAGGATAGGTTCATCTGAGTCCCGGAGGTGGGAGGCCATAGATGGTCGAGAGCGTTTGATAGCTGTCGTAGATGGTGTGGACATCTGAAGCTTGAAAATCGCAGTGGAAAGCAGTGAGACGAAACTTGGGCCAAGAGGCTGCGTCGAGACGGAGAAGTATAATAAAAGAAAGGTGAAAGGGCAAAAGGAAAGGAAAGAAATAGGATAAAGGATAAATCAGCAAATATCAATAGGACGCGGCAGCGGTCCTTTTCAATCGACGAAAAAGTGGGGCAAACGTCCGAGGTAAAGATTATGATGTAGCCCGTCGTTGTAGTTCGAGAAGTTCAGCCCAACGAGCGCGGATCTGGGACTCTGGGCGCTCCATTTTGGTAGTGATGTAGCGCCAACTGGGTCGAAGTCTTTCGTTGCATTTGAGGCTGAGAAGAAGGTCATCATCTTTGGCGCTCCAATCGTCATCCCAAGAAGTGGCTGAGTGGTGTCGAGGGGATGGAGAAGGAGAGGGAGAGGAAGGGGGAGGGCGGCGTTTGCGAGGTCGAGAGGGAAGGGGGCCGTGGGGGGCAGAGGAGACAAGGGAGCAGGAGGGGGAAGGGGAAGGGGGAGGAGGAGGGGCCAAAGAGGAGGGGGGTGGATAAGCGAAATCAGGAGGAGAGAGAATGGGTGAAGGAGGAAAGGACAGTGGGGGAGGGGAAGAGGGAGCGGTCTCCTCGGCGGCCCGGAGGGAAGGGGAAGGGATGGGAGAAGAAGGAGGGGTGAAAGGAGAAGGGAGGGGAGCGGAAAAGGGGGAAGATGGGGGGTGGGGAGAAGTGTGCTTCCTGGCTGATGAGGTCAATGTCGGCGATGGAGTCTTCTGACAAGGCACCGAGAGTTCCGGCTGTTCACAAGGTGCCCAGTTGATCGAAGACAGCGTGGTCGTACGAAATGGCTGTGATGCCGGACTAGCATGTGGTCTGGAAGGGCAAGAGCCAGGACTCATAGCCACAGGAGAGGTAGAATCCGGATTCTGAATCATCTCAACCAGTAAACGGAGTGCAACGATAACGATGTTGAGTTGCGTCGCAATTGTAGAGACAAGATCGGAGGTGGTAGATTGCGACATAGCCCAGGTAAAGTCCAGTTGAGGGTGTGTGCGTTTGAGCCGAGAAGCTAAGAGGAGGCGGAAAGAAAGGAAGAGAAGTGAAATGTAGAGAAAGAAAATCAAACACAGTGGTGGAAAAGACGTTCAAGGCAAATGTTAGAACAAACTGTCGGCGCGAGGGATATTTTCAGCGAAGATTGATCTCAAGTGCTGCATCAAGAGAGACTGAGAAACCTAAGGTGGGTGTGAAGAGCTCGTCGTGGTAAATGAAAACGATGGCAAAGCTGATGAAGAAGAGGTAGAAGTTGAATCATGGTAAAAGCTTTGTCAAGGTATTGTTGGGTCAAGTCCGTGAGTTGTGGAAAGATCATGTCCCGAGGGCGAGTCAATCGGCAAATCAGGATACCGCGTGTGAAGAAGCCAGCAAGAGCCATGTCTGGAGAACCCGCTGTGCGATTGCTCCGGATCAGTGTAAGGTGAGGTGGTTGTCGAAAGGTAATAGTGCGTTGCGAGGTAGAAAGAGTAAAACCAAGGAGGGTCTCATCGGCAACATACTCCATCTCAAGTGGTCTGCCATAAAAGAAGGGTTGAGCAATGGCTTGGAAGGAGTCGGTGTGGAGCATGTGGGCAGGGCCAAGGAAGAAGACATTGTCAACGTAGCGTGCGCGAAGTGCCAATCCAGTGGCATAGCGCCAGGAAGAGCTCGGGAAGGAGCTTAGAAAGCAGTATTCCCGGAACAGTGCAACGGCGCTGCATAGAGCCGGTGCTAAAGGTGACCCCATGGAGGCTCCTTGACATTGCCGAAAAACGGTCAGGCCCACGGTGAAGTAAGAAGACTCCAGTAGATGATGCACCAAATCTGGTAAGTCACGAAGGTGGATAGGGTGATAGGAGCGAGAGGTCTTGCGCCAGCGGCCGCGAAAGATCCGTTGAAGACGTTCCTGTTGGTGTTGAGCTATGCTGAGAATGGGATCATCTTGTAAGTCCAAGCCTTGGAGAGCCGCGTACCGTGCAACCAAAAATTCGACAGTGGAGACCATACGAGGGTGGGTCACGAAGTTGAAGAACCCAGCGATGTCTTGTTGAAAAAGGACAAGGTCGTCAGTGGGGTCGTACTGCTGAAGAATCTGCCAAATACGTCTCAGAAGAGGTAGAACATCAGAAAGGGCAGTTAGCTCCGGGAAAACAATCTGGAGGAGGCAGTAAATGGCTGAAGCAACAGTCTGGCTGAGTGGGGCGCAGGATGTCTGTGTGTAAGACACTATCGGTCTTGCTTTGCTCCAGTCCCGGGAATGTTTAGGCAGAATATAGGCAGAGGGAAGACGACGATCCCAATGTAGACCCCACCGGTAGCGTTGAAGAAGGTGAGGTGGCCAGGTATCACGTAGTCGAGTTTTGATCAGCTGAATGCCATGTTGTAGTGGTTGAAAGATTGGAGTGGAAGTGGTAGGAGATGGCATGAAGGTCTTGAGGAGGAGGTGGTGGTAGTGGCATGGACAGGAAAGGATGGCGGTGTGTGGAAAATGATCGCCAGGTCCAACAATGAAGCCTTTTGTGTAGCGGCGAAAGGCTTGAACTTCAGTTGTGGGCCATCCAGTGGTGTGAGTGGTTTGAAATTCAGCATGACGGTGCCATTCCTGTCGAAAGAAGTGTTGCCACTCGATGTGAAGGCGAGAAGGAAGTTGCCAAGCATGTAACCAGCGGTCCATCTGGGTGACAGAGTGGTTCAGGAAATGGCTTTCATCAGGCCATACAGTATCTTGAAGGTTGGCTTCCGAAAGCATCAAACCAGGAAAGAGGTCTGAGGCGAAACCAATGATGTGGTTGGAATCTGGATGTCGAGGAAAGTCTTCCGACGGGGTCCATTGGCGTAGAAAGGAACGGAAGGTAAAGAGGTAGTGTTCCAAGGTGTGCGACTTGACCTCAATGATCGGTGAGGCTGGTACTTGTAGAGGTGGAAATACGTGGGAGTGAAGCCGTAGAAAACCACGAAAATGTTGATGACAACGTTGTAGAAATCCGTGAGATAGTTGGAAAAGTCGAAGAGCATGACCATGACCTTTTCTCAAGATTGCTTCCCACTGGTCCTCTTCTTGTTTCTGTTCGTCTCCTCCAGCTCTTCCTACGATTCTTCAGTTTGGTTGATGCACATTGTGAACTTACCTACTTGGAGCTTCGCCCTTTGGTCTTTTTGAAAGGTCAACTATGCCGTCGTATTCTTTTTCGCACTCTTCCTACATGTGCCCGTCGCCAAAGTTTTCTCTCCTTGCTGCATCGTCTTCGACCTCGTCATCTACTCTATCTCCAGGACTACCTCCAATCCAACGTTGTATACCTTCGTTTCCATCCACACCGGCAAGCATACTACATCGGCAGCAGCGTCCTTTCCCTTTTTGATCGTGAGATGTCCCGAAAGAGGAAATACCGGCAACTCTGCAGCGGCATCACCGCTTACTATGAACCGGCTCTACGCTATTGGAAGCGGACTCGCACCTTCTTTCAACACGCTGTCATTCCTCTCCAACTCACCTCTGACACATTGACCACACGCTCCACCGAGATCTCCTTTCAACAACAATATCGACCTCAACTCAACCACCCCTGGATCAACCCTCTCCTTCGACGCCATGGTCTTCATGTACCTCAATACACCATTCCCACGACTCGCCACGGCCCTATTGGCATGACACGGCTTCATCGACATCGACGTCGTCTAGAACGTCATCACGCTCAGGAGTGCATTCTGGATCTCCACCTTCTCAAGACTCTGGACGTTCTTCATCTCCTCCACAGATTGGGGAGCGATTCCAAAGAAAAGTTCCACACCTCGCGGGTTCTTCGCAGCCACTCCGCCTCCCAGGAGATTCTTTACCTTCTTTGGTCCCAACACTTTCACATTGATGAACCATGGCGCTCCAGAGCAGCCGCCCAACTCAAGCTGATTTTCCGCTTCCGCAACCTGATGATTCCACCTACTAGGCCGTCGGGTAGTGTTGCAAAAACCATCAGGCGACGAGTGCGTTGGCCGTGGCCAGCATGCGAATAAGGGCGTTCTGGGTGGCGCTCTGGGCCAATTTGGGGTCCCAGCCCCAGGCAATGGTGAGACGGCAAAGATTGGGAAGGTCCAGCTTGTCGGCCTTGAGGGTGGTGATGATGGAGTCAATCTCTTTGGCGATGTCTTCCAACTTGGTCAAGCGAGCCTTGTCCTTGATGTTGGCTTTGATCCACTTGTCAATGCCAGTCTTAGAAGCTGTGACTGGAGCGCTGTCCTCCAATACCGGTCGATTGGCGCCGACTATATAGTCATGAAGTGGATCAGAGGGGACAGCAGGAGGTGGAGTAGCCTTCTCCGGTTCAGGTGTAGCGGGTTTGAAATGAGAGTCCAAAGTGCGTCCCGAGCGAGGAGGAGCTGGAGAGGTGATGAGTGGTTTGGATTTGTCCATCCGTAGTCGTTCTTCAGAATGACTGAGAGCAGGTGAAGAAGGACGGCCGGTGGCAGCCTTGAGCTTCTCGTTCTCCTTGATCAGCTGTTCCACCTTGTCCTGAAGAGCCTCCGTAGTGTTCTTGGGCATCTGATCTCGTAAATGATCAAAAACACGATCAGCAAGGCGATCCAAACCCTTGCGTTTCTCATCCCAGTCGTCCTTGAGAGAAGCAGGATGAAGGTGACCGATGATGCGGGCGATGTCAACATCAGAGCTCTTGAAGATCTTGCGAGACAGGGAAGACCAGAGATAGGCCTCTTGACGATTCCTGAATCCCTCGAATTGTACCAACCTGCCGTTTGCGACAAGCCTCAAAGTCCAGTTCTCCTGTTTGCGACTGAGGACGTCAATGAGACGTACGTCCTCTATGGGCTGATGGTCAATATGAAGATCACGACTCCAAGCAGTAGCAACGACTCGACGAGGCAGAGTGAGTTTGTACTCCTGCTGTCGATCCAAGTAAATGTCATCAGGGGACGATGCGTTGGGGATCGAGTAGCGGGTCTCGAAGGACGAAGTCGAAGGAGGAGTCTCAAGAGGAAGGCCCGTGGATTTCCTCCGTGGGGAGCGGGCACGCCGGGAGGTACGACGATCACGTTTTCCTCGATGTCGGTGAGCCTCAGGAGACCTGCTGGTGGAGCGTCCGCGAGCCATGATCCAAGAGTATCGGCGAGGAGGTCGTAGGGGACGCCAAGGTACAAAATCGAAAGCTGAGGAAGTGGCGGCGGAGTAGGTCAAGGTCAAATGTAATGTGAGACAAGAAGAGGACAGAGGAAGAGGTCAAGGCAAAAGAACTTGATCGCGCAAAAGAGAGAGCATTATTTTGCTTCAGAGAGCGGGTCGGTCAAAATGTGCAAAATCAAAAACATTGCCAGAAAGCCGCTGAGAATTTACAAAGAAGGTTCTGGAGGAGCTGGTGTTAGAACCTCGTCAGAAGGAGCCGGAGTCGATGGTGGGGGAGGAGTCCTGTGCCGAGTCGCTTGCCAAAGGTGACCATGTAGAAGTCCGCGCCCATCATGAGGACGTTGATGAGAACGATCCAGTGTCATCGAAAGAGAGGAGGGAGTAGAACCGCGGGAAGAGGTTGCCCACGGGGTGGAAGTAGATGTGGAGGTATCATGTAGTAGGTGGGCGGGATTGGGTGGTGGTGTGCGAGAGCGTGAGCGAGCAGGTGTAGGTGTGGTGATAGGTGGCGGTGTAGCCGGAGTGGCGGGCGTTGGAGGTGATTCCGGAGGTGAATTGGAGTCATAATTGCGATGCGATTGTCGTCGTGAAAGAAGTGCTTCATCGGCAGCGGTGCTCAGGGCAAAGTTGTCCTCTGGGGTGCCCAAGGCGCGAATGAAACCATTGGGATTGACGCGATAAATACCAAAGGTGGTGGTTGTGTCCGGAGAAGGTACAACATATTGGAGAAGAGAAACTCCTCGTGCGATCCGACGTTGAAGAATGTCGAATTCGTGGATAGCACGACGTGTCTGAATGTAGATGTTACGGGCTGAAATTGTCTCAAAGTGTTGGTCAGGTGGTACTTCTTGAGACATCATCGGGTGGGCGCAAAGTGCCTCAGTTGTCCAAGCCGCAAGGCAAATCATCCAATGAAGCCATAGGAGTTCAGGTTGTCGGTGTGGTTGAGGACGGATGTTGCCAGGGGGTGGACTGACGGGTAGGCGGTATGGGTTGAATACAGCTTCACGTGGTGGAGGAGCCGTAGAACCAGCCAGAAGACCCGTAGGGGGAGGATCCATGAAGTCCGGAAACGTAGGATAAAATCGAGACGGGGCGGCGATCCAAATAGCAAATGGCTGCGGGAGTGGGGAGGGAGTGAAGAAGCCAGGTGGTTAACGAAAACAATGAGTTGAGAGGAGAATGAAAGTGTCAAAACGAGTCAAAGGGGAAAGGCACGCCTTTTTCCATGATACCAGTGAGGTGCGAGCAAGAAGGCAGCTTATGGCCCGAGATGAAACTTAGGAAGTCGACGATGTCCCGAATGTAGGATCTGCCGGCCCATAGGGCGGAGGGTAGTGTGGTAGTACTACGGCAGCAGGAAGCCAAGGTTGGGTCGGCAAAGTGTGAGGAGGGAACATGGCAAGGCGATGTAGTAGCCGATTCGTCCGAGTAACTTCGTCCATCAAACGTTCTGTAGAGGCGTGGAGATCTCGGAGAATTTGTTCCAACTCATTCGGCAATCCCGGAGGGAAGTCAGTTGTGTACGGCATCTCATAAAGTACCTCCAAGGTTCGAGAAATCGAATCAACCAGAGTGCGTCGAGAGATCAGCATGTTGATGATGCCGAGGCTGGCCTGCTGGGGATAGGATTCCATCGTAGTCCAGAAAGAGGCCTCCATCATGTAGCGAGACTGTATAGGGGATGACGATCAGGTGAACCAAATGTACCAATGAACTTGAGCCAAGCAGGAGAAGGGAGGAATCAGGCATACAAGAGTGCAAGTCTAGGAAAGAGAAGGAAATACGACCAAGACCAAAAGCAAAAGAAAGTGGAAAGATATTTCGCCCTGGTCCTTTTTTCCGTGGGAAGAGAACTCCGTTGGCAGAAAATGGCGACCAGTTGTCGCAGCGCTGCAAGGAGGATATAGTACATGTGAATGAAGAAGTCATAGAGGAATGTAGTCATTTGTGCTCTTGAAATCTAGAACGTCGGAAGCCATAAGAGGGAAGCTCATCTGTCCGAATGAAAAAGCCAGCATATTGAATTTGACTAGTAAAAGAGCGACGCTTGTACCTCTGGTCAACCCGATTCTGCACAACATCGTAGAAGTGGCTGCCGATGGAATCACAAGGGAGTCCTCCCGAACGTACCAGGTAATGTTGGAAATGGCGGGAGAAGCACTCGCCAGCCACGAAGTATCGGCGAGAGGCCGTGCGGCCTCCAAAGATGCATGCAACGTGAAGAGCACATTGAAGTTCTGGAGTCAGTAGATGTGTGATGTCAGGATTGATCCGGTTGTCGGAGTTGTGACTGTGACAAAGGGAATTGGGGGTAGGATTCCATCGTAGTCCAGAAAGAAGCCTCCATAATGTAGCAAAACCGAAGGGGGAAGACGATCAGGTGAGTCCATGGTACCAAATGAACTTGAGCCCAAAGGAGAAGGGAGAAAGCGAAGGTGTATGTCAAGGAAGGATAAGTCAAAACGACGAAGAATCAGTTCAAAAGAAAGAAAGAAAGTGAACTACGTGTCTTTCCAGCACTTTTCCGGCAGGAAGAGAGCTCCGTGGGCAGAAAATAGCGATCAGTTGTCGCAGCGCTGCAAGGAGGATATAGTACATACGAAAGAAGTGATCAAAGAGGAAGATCAGAGCGTCGAAGGCCATAAGAGGGGAGCTCAGCCGTCCGAATGAACAATCCAGCATATTGAATTTGACTGGTAGAAGATCTACATTTGTATCGCTGGTCAACCCGATTCCTCACAACATCATAAAAGTGGCTCGCGAGGGAATCACAGGGCAGTCCTCCCGTGCGGATCACGTAATGTTGGAACTGGCGAGAGAAGCATTCGCCAGCCACGAAGTATGGACGTCCTGCAGTTCGGCCACCGTAAATGCATGCCACATGTAGAGCACATTGGAGCTCTGGGGTCAATCGATGTGTGATGTCAGGATTGATTCGATTGTCCGAGTGGTGACTGTGACCCGGATAGCAGCAGCGGCAATAGAAGCCCAAGCTGGGAAGATATTCTGATTTGTCGTCGCCATCACCTTTCCAAGAGCTAGGCCGAATGACACCATCAGTGAGGATGCCGCGAAGGGAAATGCTCGGGCAATTGTGAACGAAGGTGTAGGTGGTGGTCGGAGAGGACATCTGCTGAAAAAAGTCGGTCTTGGGGTAGTCCAGCTTGAGGAGCAGAAAGAGGGCATCATGGCATGGCAGTTTTCCCTAAAGGAATACCGGCGACTTCTCAAGAATCTGTGGAATGTGGGCCAGGGTCGTGAGGAAATCACCCAAATGGTCCCCCCAAGAAGTTGCCGGAATGCGGCGGAGGGGCAATGGTAGTAAACGGACGAGTTCGTGGAGAGTGGTGTCCAGGCAAATTCTCAGGAGCTTCGCACTCCTCCCAGCTGCAAGGTCGATGATTGTCATCAATGATGGACTTGCGGTACTTCTTCACCATGGAGAGGAGTGAGGTCCAGTCATGAAATTCGTGGTCAAAAATCTCATACCAAAGGTCAATAGGGCCCGAAGGGCGAATGTGAAGCCAGAAAGGTATGATCCAAATTTGTTGCTGAGGACCAATCTCGATAGCAATCTCCATGATGTTGTCCATGAAGTAGCCCAGTTTGGCTGAAGCTTCCAAGGCGGTGAAGTCGGGTGGTTGCCGAGACCATTGGAGAGACAAACGTGGAGGGGTCACTGGACGAGCTGGGCGATGAGGAGTGGAATCGGCTTGATTGGATGTTGGAGGTTGGGTGGACGCTGAAGTGGAGAAAAGGGAAATAGAAAGATCGGCGGGTTCCGTGACCGCGGGCGCTGGTGCTGGGGCGGTGGTGGAGGTGTTGGCGGGTGAAGAAACGGTGGGTGGTTGGGAAGGTGGAGTCGAGATGGCGGGCGAGGGAAGAAAGAACTGGTAGGGGGAGAAGAAAGGATCGAAGGAAGAATGGAGGAAAGCTTGTTGTTGTAGGTGATGAGCAGCTTGTTGTTGCTGTTGAAATTGAAGGCGGAGTTGGCGAAGTTCCTCTTGTTCCGAGACAGGAAGGGTAGTGAGTGGGATGACTGGTGGAGGTTGAAATGCCTGTGGTGGAGTCGTAGGTCGTGAGGTGGTATCAGGCGGTAGGCGGTGTGGGCTGTGGAGGTGGTCGATTGCCAGGTCCAGGAAGTAGCCGCAAAGGGGTAGCCACCGAAGAATCCCGGTCAGAAGGAGCATGAACGGAGGCAGGAGGCGAAACAGGCGTGCCATGTGAAGTGGCAGGAGGAGCTGTTGTTTGGTCCGCCTCTTGTCGGTATGGTTCCCGTGGTCTGTCGCGATGCTGGCTGGAATGGCCAGATCTGGGGCGGTTGGGTGTGCGACGATGCTCCTGGGGCCCTCTCTGGTGTGTGCGAGAGCGGCGTCGCCGAGAATGTGAGCGGCGACTGCGACGGTCGCCCCGTCGGGAGCGTGATGCTGCATGAGATCGGCGTCGATGTCCCCGACGGCGGCGAGAATGGGCAGAGCGGCTCCTGGGAGAACGACGCCGATCATGGTGCCGTGCAAGTGGTGAGCGTGTCGTTCGTGAAGTGTGCCTGGGACGAGGTCGTGGTCCATATGGATTGGGGGGCTGTGGGCCCGCGGCACGTGGTTGAGACTGTGGAAAACTGGGAAGTGGTGCTGGGACGCGTGGAGGTGGGAAGAATGAGCCGGAAAGATGTGCGGGTGGAGTGGGAGGAAAAGGTGGATCAGGATTGGAGGGTGGGGCGGAAGTGGGAATGTGGTGTTGAGAAGCGTCGCCCGCAGTGGGGTCGGAGTGTGGTGGTGGATCTGGAATGCCGCGTGCGATCACAGTGCCCGGTGGTGGGTTGATGGAAGGTAGGGGAGTGCTCTCGTCATCGTCGTAATCAGGTCCTTCCATCTGAGGTCGGGTGTCCCTGGAGCGAGAGCTGCGTCGAAGATCACGTCGTGAATGAAGGCGAGTGGATTCCAGAGAGGAACCGGAGCTCACCATGAGGTCAGAAAACGCCCGCAAATAAAACACTCTTAGTAGCATAGGACATGACATCCCTAAAGATGAGAGAAGATAAGAGAATTAACAGTCATCATGTAAATGCTTGTAACTCGGTCTGGAGCCAAACAGGAAGAGTAGGAAAAGGATTTGCGACCAAGTAATACAAAAAGGGAAAGATGTGAAAGTGGCGCATAGTGGATGATGACATTCTTTTTGGCTGCCTGGCACGAAGTGCGGTGAAACTGAGACCTAAGATCTGGTCGAGCGAGGGCGAGAGCGAGATCTCGAGCGTATGTGAAGACGATGCCGTGGTAGATGGCGAGAAGGCAGAGGACTGGGAGAGAGAGGAATCCGGGTATTGGGAGTCCTGGTAGTTCGCGATGAGGTCGTAGTAGGATGTGGCGTGTCAGATCGAGTAGACAGGGATGCACGATCGCCAAAGTGCGGCCTTCAAGTTCGTCTTCAAGTTGTTCCGGGCTCTGTTGAATAATATGGAGGAGGCCCATGGCGGTCAGGAGCTCGTGGGTGTAGTGGACAGCGGTGTGGTTGAGGCGAAGAGCGAGAAGGAGTGTGTTGTCCAAACCTTCAAGGTGAGCTCGAAGTTGTGGTGTGTGACTCGAGACATAAATGGAATAGTGCGAATGCTGAGTGGTATATGGAGGAGGGCGTGTACCTGGGCCAAGAGAACATGTACGAGTAGAAGTTCACGATGAAGCATCGCCTGAGCACGAGGTGGGAGACCGTGAATCGGTGCCAAACCACAAGGTGGTGTAGATGTCGAAGCCATGGCAGAAAGGCAATGAAAACAGAGGATCGGGTCGAGTCGTCGCTGGTGAGCCAGAGATAACAAGGGAAAGAGAAAGAGAAAAATCAGCGATGACAATGAAAATGAGTGATCAATCCAATAAGGAAAACAGAAAGCAGTGAGCAGGAAGAACTTTTGCTGCAGAAAAAGGTTCGATGGGTGAAAAGTCGGCTAAAGTCGGAAGCGTCGAGGAGGAGAGCGTGAGCGAGAGGGTGAATGAGAACTTGGCCTCCTCGTCAAGGTCGAAGGTGGAGCTGAATGAGTAGAAGGAGGGGCGTGGGGAGGAGAGGGAGCCGTGGTCGTAGTCCTCGTCGTCGTCCCAGGTGGAGAAGGAGGAGACGGATAGAGGAACAGACGGGGCCGAGGTGAAGAAAGGGATGTAGAAAAGGAAGTCGAACGGCCAGTAGGATGTGGTAGTCTCAAAATGGAGTAAAGTTCATCGGTGTAGACCAGTGTAGTGCAGGTAGATCGTCGAATCTGTTCAATGCTGGTCTCCAGTGCGCGAAGGGTAGCGCTGAGGCGAGGGCAGGTAATCGTGTCCACAATGGAGGAAGTGACTGAGTCCAAAGGTCCACGCGAAATCAGGAGAATCAAATGTAACGACGAATGTATGTGAAGAAGTTCACGATGAAGTACCTCATGAGCAGCAGCAGGTAGTCCAGCGATGGAAGCCGATCCCGTAGGTCCGGTCGGTGTCGTCGTAGGTGGCATCGACATGGCGGCAGCAGGAATCGAAGGGACGAGGTGTAGAACGTAGGGAAGCTGAAAGCCACAGGAAAAATGTGTGTAGAATTAAGAGGTAATGTCCCAAAGTTCAGGAAAAGGTTGATAACACCAAAGGAGGCGGTTTTCTCGAGGGATCGGAAGAATGAACAAAGAAAAAGCCTAGAGATTCCTAGGGTTCGAACGAGGGTGAGACCGAGAACGTGACGGCGCTGTACTGGATCGATTAATCACAGGTCTGCGTATCGTAGGAGGTCTCGGTGATGCCGTGGGGAGGGATCTGGTAGAGGTCATAGTTCGAGTCGTAGTTGAACCCAGAGGAGTAGAAAGAGACGGAAGGCGAGGGTCAGGGAAGGTCGAGCATCCTCGTAGTTCGGCATCCACTTGAGTGGTGTCGCAATTCAAGGCATGTATCATCCCAAAAGTAGTGAGGAGTTCATTGATGTAGTGCACCCCATTATGGATCGCTTGGGTCGCCTGTCGAATAGCTGAGTCCAGGCCTCGAATCTGAAGCTGAATATGTGGGGAAGTAATGTAGTCCATGAACGAAGGTTGAAGGATAGCAAAGCGAGTGCGAAGAAGGGAAGTAGCAAGAATCAGCAGACCATGTAAATGAAGAATCTCTCGATGTAGGATAGCCTGGGCCCTCATCGTAATGCCGTCCACAGGGTGGAGACCAGCCGGAGAAGGGAACATGGCGAGAGGAGGAGGGTCAACTGAAAAACTAAGGCTCCAACAGGTTCCAATGAACCTCAACAGTACTTCGGTCGCTCTGACCACGTTGAGGCGTTAAGCCAGCTTGGACCGCTGCGGACACGTAAAGGCATGAGCCAACTTGGAATTCCAAAGATGGGACAAAATCATCGGACGTACGGCCTAGGCCACCTGCTGTCCGCTGCGGACATCTGCGTTCCCAATGCCGGGGAACATGGACATACACCCGTTCGACGGGTCCACGGGAGGCACTCTGCGGGCTCATCCCGGGTTGGTACGAGGCCAAACACACTTGAGATATTGTGTACGGAACTGAATGCGGTGCCACACGCCGGCCTAGGGTTCCATTTCCTAAGAGAACAGGTAGGGAAATCTAAAGAAGAAGAGGAGGTCCATCCACCGGAGGTCCCAAAGGTAATCAACGAGCGAGCGGACGACAGGGTGACGACGATTCGAGGAGGTCAGTGAAGCTCCCAAGGTCCAAGCACTCAAGGAAAATCAACGCTGCAGTAGCCCTTTACTGAAGGAAACAACGAAGTAGACAGCTTGTGCTCTACGTAGGTTTCTCTCTCGGCAGGTACGTCAATCCGGCGTCCCGGATTGATTTCACAGATGCAGCACTGGCGTCTTCGTTGGTGCCAGTCCAGTGTGCATCCCTGGCACCCCCTGCTGTAAAACAAAACAAATGCAAAAGCATCCCTATGACTCCAAGGGTGACACACACACACACACACACCACGCATTGGGTGGGCATCATGCAGTTGGGGTGCCAAAGGTGGATGTAAAAGCTTGGTCGAGTCAAGCCTTCAAAAACGTCTTATGGACTATCCAGCATTCAGGTTTCCCTCTGAGCTGCTAGCCCACCTGAAGCTTGGAAAATGGTTTCAGCACACATGCTTATGCTTGCATTACATTGCAATGAAAATCTCTGACTGCTGCCAGCATTTACATAGTTCATTCACAAGCATGCGTACCTTGGCTGCGTATACGTGCTTGGTGCTTGATGGCCGGAGGGGACATCCTCTTAAAAAGACCCGCCTCAAACAGGCAGGGTAAGCCGCGGAGGGTCACACCAACGCGGAGGATAAGTCCACCTCCAAGCACAGCAGGAATGTGGGTGAAACCGGTGAAAGACCAAAGGCTCAAGCAACCCTCAGGTATGCTTGAGGACTTGGGCCGGGTGCTGGTCACTGCTGGTCACTGCTCCTACAGTCCAGTCACTGACGAAGCACCCGTTGAACCTGAAAGGGGACGCTTCCCTCAGGTCGCCAAGAGGCTCTCAGGTCAACTTCGCCTCAAGAAAGGGAAGCTCGTGCAGCTCGTGATTCATCTCACTCAGCTTACCCATCTCTTCAGCACTTTGAGAAGCTTAACTTGCATTCCGAGAAAGAATAAAAACGGGTGTGGTTCCGGATGGCAAGTCCGCGGGCATTGTGTGGCTGACCAAAATGAAGCGCTTCACGCAAACCAACCCTCCAACATGACGACAAATCACGGTAGAGCTCAAAGCCAATACCTGGCAGCGGCCTCAGCAAGACTGCAAGCAGTAGTAGGGTCGCAAAGGGAAAGAAGCTGAATGACTGAAACAAACTGCAACTATATAATGTAACTAATTGGTTGCAGAATCCTCAAAACTGCGCAATGCTTTTGCAAGCTTCTCGACTCAACCAAGGATCTTGTGAGTCACCACGAAGCTACCCGGACGCATCTGGCGGGCCACCTTTGCCACAGCCTTGCCGCTGAGTTTACCAAGACAGTCATTCGCAACTCGCAACCTAATCTCATTGGTCAAACAGTGTCGTCAGAATTCTTGGTCAGCTTGTGCTGAAAGAAGCCACACCAGTTTCACAAGACACCAGTGCACAGCTCGCTGAAGCATCTGTGATTTGACTTGACGGACTGCCAATTGCCTCCATCATCTCTGGCCCAAACACGATAGAATTTGCCCATACAAAGTCCTTTCGACTGTCAAATCCAACAGTGAGCGGGTAACTGCCACAGGATGTTTGTCTTGTCTTGGGTGGCCCAACATAAGTTGCAGGAAACGCCTCCGGCACCTCCCAGCCTACCAACCTAGCCCTTCAGCTTGCTTTTACAGTACCTCTACAAGGGATGCGAGTTTCTGCAAACGTGAGTTTCAAGATCAGTCGAACAGGAAAACGTCCCACCCGCAGTCCGCATCTGAAAAGTCAAACTCCAGAAAGCTAGTGTGCAGAAAACGTGGAGGCTGCCCTGGCGATGCCAATGACACCAATACAGGAGTCTGAGTCTGCTCAAGCTAGCACCACTGCCCTTTCCATCTCTACACTCTACTCTACACTCATCTCAAGACATAACTTTGTTCAACCCATTCATGAATGCATCGCTCCACATGATCATGTATGCATGCTGCTTCTCACAGCTTTTGAAAGAAACCTGCAGAGACTGGCCCGTAATCGGCCCCGGAAGTAATCGGCCCCCCACCGGCTGGTGCTTTAACAAACACATGGGTCCATTCCAAGATGTGATATGATACAGTATGATTCCCAATGACAGCTGTTCACTCCTCTTCCGGTGAAAGTTGGGATGATATCTATATCATTTCCCACTGCAGCTGTGGTAAGCAGCAGCAAGTTCCGCCTCCGAGGCTGTCGCCCACCTCAAGAAAATGCGTCAGTCTCGGTTTGCAACTCTGCCGACCCCTTCTCTCAATCAAGCAAACATAGCTATATAAGCATAGCGTATCATGATGTATCATGCTTATGTTGGACACCCCATGGCCTGTCTCAGAAGTGTCCTCGCGGCAGTGCCTGCCACGCGTACACAGATTCTGCCAATGGCCCAGGATACGCAACACAAAAAGCTTCAGCTACTTCTTGTCTGGTCCGCTCATTGAAATGACTTCACAGGCCAGGGAAGACAAGCACGCTGGTGTCGGCCAGGTTCAAGCTCGATCCCAGTTGCTGAAAAACCAATCAAAGCAGCGAGGTTTACCTGAAGAATTCAATCCTCCCCTGTCATTCTGTTCCCATCTTCATCTACTCAGCTGTCATGAGCTGTGTGCATGCGCAGGAAGGGCCATGCCTGTATACCCCGTATGAAATCCAATGTTCCAGAGCTTTGCTGTGCAAAATCCTGTAACTATTTAATCTAAACATTCTTTCACTGAACTCCCTACACGCATGCAAGCACCAAGCAATTGGTACACATCAATCACTATGCGCTGTTCCCAACACACATCCAAGTAGCGACAAATTCTTAATGAACATTGGAGCACTTGCATTTATTAGCATGATCACATATTACTTTTGTCACCGTTATGTACTGTCAGTGCAAGTGGCAAAGGAGCGGCCTTTTGGCGACAAAATTGGCAAAGGGGCCAGGATATGAGTCTAAACATGCATGGTCTCTGGTTGGGTCATGCCATGCATCCCCACCAATTTTGGCGTCACGTCACGAAGGGTTCCAGCTGCACCTAATTTCCTCTTCTGTTCAACTTACACCTGAAAGTATGCACAAAATAGGTTCACCTGAGCAAAAGCGGCAGAGTTTTAAGTGTGATTGCCCTTTGCCCTTCCTACACTCAACATGTGCATGCAAGTTGCTTGGACCTGATCGGGGTTGCCACCCTTGCACATGCCTTTGGGATGTTTGACGCATAGCCCAACATCCTAAATGACTAACTTTGGGTTGGGTCACAGCCGTGGTCAAGTGTGTTCGGAGTTGTCCACTGCTTGCCTGGTTGCATCAAGATGGTGTCCTGTTGGTTGATGTTGTGGTGATGTCTTGAGAAATGCATTGATGCGTTGCTCTCATCGGCTATTCCCAAGTGTTGTAACTTTAGTGTGCGCATACATCTTAACGTTGGTCGCACCACTCCACTACACATGCACTTCAATGAAAAAACACTCTTCACTTACCCTTCCAAAGCACTGTTAGACTGCTTCATTACGTTTGCAGGTCATGAAGCACAAGACTGAATAGATCTACTGATGAGAGCTGTACATGAGGAGGGTAAAAGCAAAAGAATGGAAGGACATGGAACGACTAAACACAAAAGCAGGGGCTCGTGTGTTTTTGGTGTATCGTTTACTCCTCTCTTCAGGAAGGGTCCCGAATCGATTCGGTACCGAACTTTCGGAACCAAAAGTTTGCGAATGTCAAGCACCAAAATTGTTCATGAACCGAATGTAAACAACCGTCAATTTTCTAAACACAACCGAACCAAAAAGAAAAACGAACCGTTCCACTGTTCCGCTGTGACGTTTTTCAGACTGTCCAAAGTCTTGAGTTTCAGAGCAGCAGTCCCCCACCGGAATCTCCATACAGCATGTCACTGGCCCGGCCCGGCTTCAGGCGCATGTATAAAGTGCTTTCCTTTCCTTTTCCTTTTCCTTTCCTTTTCTTTGCTTTCCTTTCCAATATGCTTCTTAGACGGCATGGAAAAGACATATTCACAAATTGCATTCCTACCTGTCCATTTCCATTTCCTTTTCCTTTCCTTTGCTTTCCCTGACATTGTCCTTTCCTTTCCTTGTCCTTTTCCCTTCCTTTCCTGTCCAATATGCTTTTTAGACTGCCAGGAAGAAGCATATTCACAAATTGCATACCTTACCTGTCCTTTTCCTTTTTCATCTTTTGCAATTGCTTTGCTTTCCTTTCCTTCCTTTTCCTTTTCTTGGCTTTCCTTTTCAATATGCTTTTTGGAAGGCCTGGAAAAAGCATATTCACAAATTGCATTCCTTCCCCTTGCTTTTCCTTTTCTATTCCCTCTCTTTGCTTTCCCTTCCTTTTCTTTCCTTTCCTTTCCTTAAATAGTTACTTTCCTTTCCTTTCCTTTCCTTTCCTTTCCTTTCCTTTCCTTTCCTTGCCTTTCCTTTCCTTTCCTTTCCTTCTCTCTCCTTTTGCTTTCCATTTTCCCGTTTTCTCCTGTCCTGTCCTGTCCTGTCTTGTCTATAGTCTATAGTCTAGTCTTGTATTGTCTCTTTATCATGGCCTTTCTTTTCTTTACCCCACTGCAAAACTTATACCTCACAGAACCGAAACGAACTGTGAACCGAACCGAAAGTCCATGAAAAAACACTTCTACAACCAAGCCGAACCGATTCGAAGTTTCAATTAAACATTCAAGCCGATTCCAACCGAACCGAACCGAAACCTTACTGTCTCTTGCAAGCTGAGCAACGAGTTTTCCAGTGCCACTGCCGAGGTCCTAAGCTGGAAGGATCAAATGCCCCAAGGGTGGCGAGATTTACATCATCGGAAAGGCACTCGAAAAACGGAGTCTTGTATTGAGAGCCCGGGGCACATAAATGGTCGCGGGTGGCCTTAAACCCAAGTCAAAGATAAGCTCCGCAAAATCCTGCTCATTGATTTCTCCTTGATTTTCCGCGGTTCATCAATAAGCAACGTGACAGGATTCTTGCACATCTTCCAGTTGCATTGTGTCGCATGCCCAGTCTTTCGTTCTGTACAAAGTGGCAACCATTGCATATGAGGTGCCATAGAGCGCAGAATTGGAAAAACCATTGATGCCATCAACGGAGAGGACACCTTACACATCAAGGCAATGCTTGCGCAATATGCTTACCGCGCCGACGACGACGACGACGACTACTACTACTACTACTTCAACTACTACGACCACAACAAAGACTACGACCACGACTACACCTGCTGCTACTGCTGCTGCTACTACTGCTGCTACACCTCCGCTGCTGCTACTGCTGCTCCTACCACTGCTGCTGCTACTGCTGCTACTACTCCTCCTACTACTCCTCTTCCTCCTGCTCCTCCTCCTCCCCCTCCTTCTGCTCCTCCTCCTGCTGCTGTTGCTGTTGCTGCTGCTGTGCTGCTGCCACTGCTACTGCCACCACGACTGCTACGACGACAACCATGACGACCACGACGACAACAACTACATACTACACTGCACGCAAGATAGCTGTTCGAATCTCCGCGCACATGGCCTTCCCAGTCTGCAGTATCGTCTCCAAAACCGGTCCCAGCATATGCACGGGAAAGTGCGCCCAGTGCATCCTTGGAGATTCCCAAAAATCTGTGCAATGAGTGCTTCATGCTTTCAGTTGTATACTTGTCGCTGAGTTGCTCCCAGGTCAGGCGGAGCGGGCGGAGCAGCCAAAAGCTGCCTTTGGAAACCAAATCGCATAGGTATGTACATATCCTGAGATATCTATACATATATATATATATACGATGTTTCTTGCATCTGTCTTGATTCCATTCACTTTTGGCAACAACCACAACATGTGCACGAGGAGGCTGCTCTTGCTGAATCTCCAGCTCCTCCTGCACTGCCACGTTACGTGCAAGTGCACATGGCAGCAAGGAAAAAACATCCCAGTACAAAGTACCATTGCACTACTGTTGATCAAAACGACCAAACAGTACTCTTGGAGTGATGCCGCAGCCATGCGCCAAACATAATTACAGGCATAATAAATATAAACCTGAAAAGTGAGGAGACAGCCCTCGCAAACGCTTGGAGCAACGCGCTCGACTCAAGGTAGAAAGCCGGGCGTGCAACCTCTATTTCTTCACGAGCACTTGAGCCAAAGTGTGTTGGTTTCAGTACAGTATGCATTTTAACTGCAAGCCTTCAGGTCCTGCAAAACCCCCCACGCAAGCGCAGGCACCGGCATTGCACACACACACACCCACACCAATACGGAATGGACTCTCCCCCCGCACAGGGAGATTGATAAGCCAACTCGCTTGCTACACCCCGTTCCTCCAAGAAACGATTGAGATCTCTGACCGAGCGAGTCATATGGCCCCTCAAATGCGTAGATCTCGCGCCTATGTACGAAACCACTCCAACTTGGTGGCACGGCTCCTCAAGGATTCTCAAATAGGCATCTTTCTCTCCTGAACTATTGCGCCTTCAGTGGTGTCCAAACAGATACAGCAGGGTTTGGCATATTACCAGGGTGCCGTCGAGGTCTCAAAGCAACACACGGACACACGGGTCGATGACCTCTGTCAAGTTCGCTGCAGGTTGTGAAGCTGGTGCAGTTGCGTTGCCGTCATCCCTTTGCACTTCGGCAGTAGTTGTGTGGCCCACTTGAGGAGACTTAGAGGACGATGCTCGCAGACCGCTGTGACCTGTAGTTTGGGGCGTTTGGGGCACCGCTTCGGAGTGTATTCTCGTGAGTTGACTTTGGCTTAACTATGGCGACAACTCCTGCGCTTACGTTAGGCACACAAAGTCCCTCTCAGGAAAGGTGCCACAGCGCCACCGCAGACAACCAAGGCTCTTAACCTAGAAAGCCGGGCATGCAACTAGAAAGCTGGCGTGCATTTCTTCACAAGCACAAGCACTTGAGCCAAAGTGTGTTGGTTTCAGTACGCATTTCAATTCAAGAGGCTAAAACAAAAGATGTGAGAGCCTCTAACACTCCCGCACAGACTCGCTGATAGTATGCACTTCGTTTGCAAATTGAAATACAAATGCTCGAAGATGCATCTGCCATGTCCTACTTTGTCAAGGGTCTTATTGCTAAAGCCCGCTTTTCGGAGGTACCCTTTTTTTGCCAGACGGCCTCCAAACAAGGCGCAGAAGCACCAACAATAAAAACTCCTCGTTAAGGTCTTTTCTCAGAAACTTGGTGGCTAGGTGCCCTTTTTCCAAAGGTGCCCTTTCCAGCCCGGAGCCCTCAAACAACACAAAGGGGCGCCAAACCAGAAACGCAGCTTCTTTCCTTCTCAATGGCTCGACTCCAGGAACTAAAACGAAAATACTGTAGATATCTGTGGATTAATATGTTATCACTGGAACCGGAAGATTATATATGCAAAAAAAGGCTTCAACTTCAACCGTTGTGGCATCACTCGCATCACCGAGGGCGTCATAGCGCAACCTTTTGCCGACCAATGTTTTTGCTCTCCCCCTGCACTCTTATGCGCATAATGCGCGCAAATACACAAGATCCTTTCGAAAGCAGCTTTGGGAAACCTTTAGAATCTGAGTCGAAGTTTTGAAACATTCTATAGTTTGCTCAAGGCTTCTGCGACTGCCCTCTCGAACTGCGCCTGGTGCACTCGACGTTCTTGCAGGCTAGGAGTCGGAAGGGTCGAGTCCTGTCATGGCACTTTGCAATTGTGGAATCTCGATCACAATGCCATGATGGGGCTCCCGCCAAACAATCTGGCTGGCGCCTTGCATTTTGACGGCTGCTTGCTAACAACGAATGCCTGCCATGCGCTTCGGCAGCTGGTTTTACCAATAGCCGGCTTCGATCATGGCAGCTGGAGCTGCTATCGATCCTTCTTGTCCAGAGAGGGCAAGAAGCGGTCAACAGTCAAGCTCCACAAAAGGAAGGTGCCCACGAAAATGGAAGAACATGCTCCGTAGAGCCCTCCCATGCCATAGTCATTAAGAACACTGATGCCCACTGCTGGAGTGACCACCCTGGCTGCCGAGAAAATGCAATGTTCCATCCCAATGAGGGTGCCCTTCATGTCCTCAGGAACAAGCTGTGTGTTCTCTGCCGTAATGCTGGTTGACAAGCTGTACTGGAAGGTCGCCAAAATGAGAGCAATGCTTGTGAAGCAGCTCTTCTGCGCCAGCAGCGGCAGCGCCAACGGCATTGAGTTCAGCAAGGATTGAAGTGCATAGCCACCTGCCATTGCCAGCACACAATTTCGGACAACACTCCTTGGTGCACCGCCCATGATTCTGGTCACAGGACCCAGAAGCACCGCATTTGCTACCGCGCCAAAAGCGAATTGAGCAGACATGAACAATCCCAGGTCTGCCTCTGCAAATCCCAGTTGGTTCTTCAGGACAAGGTTTTGCGTTGAAGATGCCATAGAATTGGCAGTGGAGGTGATGAGCTTCACCATGCTCAGAAAGCCTGCCACTCGCAAAACAGTAGATATGCGAGAATGCCAAGGCTGAAATGGCGTGGGAGGCTTGAGATCAGCCTGCTGTGCGTCGGGCACTCCCAACTTCTGATCATTTTGAACGGTAACCGCAGTAGCAGGTGGCAGCATCAAACTGGCAGCTGCAGCCACAAGAGATCCGATCATCGCTAGCTTTGCACTGAAAAAGTAGTTTCCTTTGGCTCCTAAAAGACCTCCACAGTAGGGTCCAACCACTCCCCCGATAGTATAGGCGGTTGTCAGTCGCCCCAAGGCTCGCACTCGATCGGGACCTGGGCTAGTGAGTTGACTCACAGCCGTCTGGGCACAAAGGAAGCCGGCCATGCCAATGCCAGGAATCTTCGATATGTAAAGCATGCTCATACTGGAGGTGATGGACAAAAGATAATATGTGGCTGCACATGCCAAAAAGTTCAGTGAGAAGCCCACCCGCACACCGGCTTTGTCGAGGATGTGGCCAAAAAGTAGGGAAGCGAACATTTGTATCGCAGAGAACAAGGACTGCAAACGTCCGTACGACACACTCGCCTCAGAAGCCTTGTCCTCTCCAACCAACTGTTCAACAAGGAATGGTTCCAATGGCGACTGCAACTGGTAGCACAGAGCATAAAACACCACCAAGGCGTACACCAAAATGAGACCGAATTGAGACCTGCCTGCCTTGTCGTCTGTCACCGACATTCTGGCAAGCCAGCGTGCCGTGTGCAAGAAACACACGCCAAAATTGATGATGTTGAGAGCAAATGGCTGACAAAAGGGGTCACGCCCTAACAACGAAGCCGGTCGAAAAGGTAATGCATCATCAATGGTTTCCTGAATGGTGTATACAGTAATACATGCCGTCGTACATTACATCCATGGTCCTTTTATATAAGCTTAGCTCAGCGACAAACAAGCATGCAGTCCCTCCTGCAGCCTTTGCCTCACACGGAGCTGGCAGAAGGAAGGGTTCGAGAGGTTTGTCTCCGGCAATGCCCGACAAAAGCAAAGTATAAACTAAGCTGGAACAAAAATGTCATATGCTGTATCTGTATTGAATGTGAAAATTTCTTTCTCTCTCTCTCTCTATATATATATATATATCAATTATATCAACTTATGTAGGCACAATCCGCGTATGAACTGGCGTGGACCTGCGTCTGCAGCTGGCCCCCATGGCACGCACCAGTCATTAAAGCAGAACCAACCGTTTGTGACGTCGTTCTTCCACAACAAATCGAAATGGTCAAAGCCTACTGGGGAGTCTGATGCGAACTACTGTTGATTCATACCGGTCATGCTGATGATGTTATATAATTAGTGAGCTTTTTCTAGTTGCGGCAACCATGTTGCAGCAATCATTCCTCTGCCTTTGGTTCTGAATTGTTTTGCCGCTGTTTACGCGCAGCGCTTGAGCAGAGAACATTCAGCAACCATGGGAACGCTCATGACTCATAAATCGCACAAGGCAAAACATATGTGCCTCTGAATGGCCCATAATGGCCCGACGCAAACTGAGCCCAACACTTCTCTGGAGGTACTCCAGTTGCAGCCTCTGGCACGAGTGCCCCCAAGTCGGTTCTGACAGACTGCCAGGACAAATGGTTTGTCATGGCCTCGATGCGAGACTTCACCTGCAAAAAAACAGTTCCCCCTCATATACACACTGCTTTTGCGCAACCCATCCAAGTCTGGAGCAACTTCGTCCTTCCAAAAAGACTTTAAAAAAGAAAACATCCGGCTGATGACCCTTTACTCATGTCATCTTTCAAAAAGGAAAATCCTATGCGTGGACCTGTTCATTTCACAACTTCATCACGGAAAAGCCTCCGCAAAGGTGTCAGTGGGCAAACAATCCAGCTCAACCTTCACAAATCTCTGCTCGGGCACTTTGATGGCGAAAAAACCTTTTTTCAAGAGTTCTGTGTGCGGGTGTGCATGTGTGTGTGCAACCCTTGGAATCATAGGGAGCCTGTTGTCTCTTGTTGAAAAATTGCAGGGGCCTTGTAGACGCATGGATGGCACTGGCTTACGATCTATGTCATCGTGGAAGCATACCTGCATCGATCGCTTCTGGGTGTGTGAGTGACAGCTGGAAGATCTCAACCTTTTGGCCCCCTGTTTTAACATGTTTTATTTGTTTTGCACATGCAACAAATTTGTATCTATATAATATAACTTTCATCGGTTCTTCACTTCGGCGGACAGGCACTTTAAGTTGTCGTTGTCAGTTTTCGCTTCGGGATTCGAAGGCAGACCGTGGCACGTTGGACTGCATTGCACACAGCCTGCTTTACTCAGGAATTTGTTTCACTTCGGTTTCTTCTGGGCAATTGGCGGCCTTAGTGCGAACTATTATCTCGAGTGTTGTGTGCGTGCCTATCGGGATCTCTGCAGAAATGCCAATAAAAAAGGATCTGAGCCTCAAAGCAACTGCAGTCACGATGATACATCTACACATCAGATGTGAAACTGAAGCACCAGTCCATTCTTCAAAAACTCCTGAAATGCCAAACTTTGTTGGAAACATAATGTTCACATATTGCATGTGCATACATACATGTATATATATATGTGTGTGTGTGTGTCCACACCTGTGCCTAAGGTTTTGAGTCGTAAAGGACGCTACTTGGGCCCCTGGTTTTGCTACTAAGGGCTCCTGGTATCGCTACTAACTTACAGTTTCTAAACGCAGAAAAAGAGGCAGGGGGACTGTCTACCAGAGTGACAGTCCAACGAAGAGGCTTCTGTGGCGGTACTGGTATCCGGAAGGGACGCATTCTGGACGTACCTGCAGTTTACTGGAGCAATTCCTCATTGGTCCCGCTCTTAACTAGAACAAGAAACCCCAAGAAATCCAGCCATTGCATCGGTTTGCAGTGAGCGGCTAATGCACTACAACAATTTGTTAAACATCTTCAACTTTCCAGACTTCCTCGCCCTTCGGTTTGCACTTTTCTTCCAGTCAAGGGAACTTCGTACTGATACTAGCTCTTGCGAGCAACCATCCAAGTGTGTTTCGCCACAGGGTCCCACCGAGGGCTGTGGTGTGATCCCCGTCAAGGGGCGCCGCATGTGCACAGACCCAGATCCTGGGGGAATCCTTCTGATATTCCGTTTTGCTTTCGTGAACTTCGTTCGATCGTCTCTGATTGGCAGCAAAGCACGATACCACTGATCTTATGCCGCAGGGCCTACTGTGATCAACACCTTGAGATTTTCTCACCAGAAACATGCGTCTACGTAATCATTTGTACAGTGCTCAGCAGCAGTCATCCTCGGCAGGGTCCAGCATCATACTTCAGGCACGACATGAGATTCTTTTGCCATGAATTGTTCATGCTCTTCGGTTCTTTCTCTCCTTTTGTTGCTTTTCGTTTCTTGAAGCCTTTCTTTAGGTTCCAGGTGTCTTTCAGAGAAGGGGTGCGCCGGCCCAAATCGGCTATACTTGAGAGGAAGGAGACACGAAAGGTAGGTTCGTAAATATATGTTCATATGCACTCTAAATGTTCAAACATATGCTCTCGAAATGTTCAAAAAGGTTCTTAGGGAAACAAACTTGCCCCATGGCTCAGATCATCGGTGAGCATTGAATCGGAACATCATAGGATTTGAACTATCCTGAAACCATAAGA
>CAXAMN010023228.1:671656-702098 GCA_963970005.1 Durusdinium trenchii | reverse complement strand
AAGTTTGAGGGCTGGCAGGAGGAAGTGTTTGAGTTTCTGGGTTGGGCCCTGAGGGGCCATCAGTTTATTATGTGTGCGGTGTTCAACTTGCAGGGTTGGGCTTTTGGGGTGGGAGCCCAACACCTTGAGTTCGCTGGCCCACAGTCATGGAAATGCAGGGTTGGAGTTTCTGGATTCCGGCCGGCGCAAAAAGCTCTCGCTGACGGGCCATCAGTTGATGGTGGAAAATTGCGTAACAAAATGTGTGTACCCAGTATTTGTCCCTGGTATACCCTGGTTATTGATCCACAACCCTTCCACGACATAAAATATATAATTTTTCAATCAGTTTCAACACAAAGGCTTTTGGTTCTGACATCTTCCAATACAGCATATACAAGTATATATATGATAGACTTGGTCACTAGCACGGGCACGGCGCGCAACACGCGCACGTATTACGCCGACGGGCACGGCACGGGAGGACACAGCGAAACCACCTCTTTATGGCTTCACTGCTTCACCGCTTACATCAGGTTATTCAACATCGTTCAGGTGATCTGATTGCTACTGGCACGATGCCCAAAATTCGTCACTAAGTCTGTCTGCCTATACCGGTTCTCAGCAATTAGAAGTAGAGCAGCACACCATGAAGGAATCTTCAACCACCATGCATTTCTCTTTGTGTGGCATCCTGGTCTTACGGAAGGTGTTAGAAGACCAAAGCGATAAAGCGCCCGAAAATATTCCAAAGGGTTCGGATAAGGGAGGTTTCCCCGAAAAAACGCGAGTTCAAAACCGCTGGGGTGAACTGGGCCGAACGTCTTTGCGACTATATACAAGGTTTGATTGTCAAGTTTCCGTCTGATTTCATTTCATGAAACTGAATGCATCACGCACCTTGTCTCTTGCGAGTGCATGGAGTAGCGAGTGTGGTCTCAGGCCACAGACCGAAGGCTTTGTGCGAAGGCTCTGCTCGAAAAGCTTCAAAGTCACTTAGTGAAAGAGGCGCTCAAACAACAAGGGCTGGGTGGGTGGGCGCTTTTCGGGTCAATGACAGGGCGCGCCCACCCACCCTTCCCTTTAAGCCAGTGGCCGAGACGAACTCTGAATGAAATCCGGGAGCTTCCTCCCTAAGCCTCAACCTGACCTTTCGATCACCTACGGCGAGCTTCAATGTCAAGGTTCCGTCTGATTTCATTTCATGAAGCTGAGTGCATCACGCACCTTTTCTCTTAAGTGCATGGGGTCCAAGACACTTTGGACTACATGAACAAAGGGCAAGGCGCACCCCGAGAAGGAAGAAAGTCGCTCATGTTTGCTTCGGTGGGAACGCTAGCGAACCAAGCTTGTGAGCTTTCAAGAGACTCGTGCTTCAAGTGAATTAAAGCCTTACCTATATCACCTTCGGCAGAACCCTTTATCAAAGAAAATCGTACGGCATCATTGTCACCGAACCACACTTGTAACCCTTGCAGAATTCTTTTGCTCCAAAAGCGCAAAGACAAAATTCCGGCGATCAACTCAAGCTCGTAGATATGGTTTCTTTGACAGCAAGCTCCCAACATCTCGAGAGTTTCTTTGTCCACGAACCAGGAAACACATTTACCAGATTCATTAGTAAGACTCCTCCCAGTCCACCTGTGGCGCTGCTTTGCTCAAAAGAGGCGTCTGAGTAGATAGATGTACCGTACCATTGTTCAAGCTTCTTGGCACTGACCCTACGTGGCTTACCAATTTCCAGCCGCTGTAGCATATAGATGAGGGCATTCACTGGCCCCTCATCCATCTTGGCTTGGGAGCCATAGGCGTGCTCAATCAACTTACTTAGGACAAAACTCTGAGCCTCCCATGAACAAAGCCATCAGCGAAACCTAGCTTGCCTCTGAGAATCAGTGCTTCATGCCTTGACAAGGTTCCTTTGTCCAGCGCAAGGCCGATCATGTCTTTCAGCTCTTGTTTGCGTTGCTCTGCGTTCTGGATTAACAATGCGCGTTCCCCTGACAATTAGAAATCGAAAACAACACCAAGGGCTTTGCACAATGAAGAAAATTCGGTCTTCTTCTTTCCTTCTCTTGCAAATTCCCATCCAGTGATCATGAATACCGTAATACTGTAATACCAATTCCATTGCATGCATGGTTGGCCGAGTCCCGAATCTCCTGCCTCCACAAGAGTACAAAGTCATCATAGAAGTTTGCATTCATCAGGAATAGGCCACGAGTTGCAATGAAGCGCAGCATCTTGGCAAACCACAGGAAACAGTAGACACTGTGGGTCACCCCAAATGGCTGAGTCACCATTTGGTACACTTCAGCACGACCCTTCTCGCGATTGTAGACGCTGAAGTAAGCATACGTCAAACGAGGCTCCTTCATGGGGATCTGGCGGTATGCACTCTTCAAGTCGGAAGGTCTTTGCCACTAAGGCGCTGTCACGCTCCTTGCCAGCACAACAGCGAAAGTATTGATTGACCAAGGCTGCCAACGTGTCTATCATGTGGAGATCAACTTTGTTGTGAGAAGTGCACGTCTCATTGATGCCACTGATCGAATAGTCGTCGATCATTCGAGTTTTGTTGCTCTGTTGTCTGTTGCAGCAGAATCACAGCATCTGATTCAAGCTCAGCCAGAGGAATGGGTCCCCTGGCACAACTCTTCACGCCTCTCCGACAGCATCAAGAGCTTTGTCACCCAAACTCTCTGTCATGCTCAGTATGGCCTCGCTCTTCAACTTTGCTCCTCTGTGCAACTGGTCAACAGTCTGCATGCAAGGCTTGTACTGCTTTTGGAAACCGGGGTGGCTTCAATCTTCCTTGCCAAAGTTGCACCTTCTTTCAACATTGTTCAACGTTCGCACCCCAGCCCTTCCAGGATTTG
This sequence comes from Durusdinium trenchii, assembly GCA_963970005.1. Lineage (NCBI taxonomy): Eukaryota > Dinophyceae > Suessiales > Symbiodiniaceae > Durusdinium > Durusdinium trenchii. Next base: position 699,240 of record CAXAMN010023228.1, on the reverse strand, counting down.
TTCCGTCACAAGAACACACTTGTTCGTGGTGTTCTCTTTGACATGAAGGGGGCGAAGATCTGCATCACGCTTTTCAGAACCCCTCGTCAGTTGCTCTGGTCAACCATCTTTTGCACCAGTGGGCACGATAAGAGCTCATCTGGCCATCATTCCATTCCAAGTTCCTCTCCAGCGCAACTTTTATGTCATCTAGGGACTTGATGGTCACTCAACAAAAAATGGCCTGCTTGCAAGCCTGTTGGATGAAAGAATTGTAACCCCACGGCGAGCCAAACACAACCTGGAACTTCTCACTCGCGCCTCCTCTTTCTGCAGCATTCATTCCAACCCCTTTTATTTGCGAAAGAGGCGAAAAGCGCAAAAAACGTGCAGCTTGTGGGACCTGTACGGTAACACCGTCCCGAGTTTCCAACATTATGGGTCTTGGCAACTTCTGCAATAACGAACATGGAATGCGCGACAAGGCATCGGTTTGGAAAACGGCTGTGGTTGTGAACTCAGGCACCAACTGCGGAACTTTCTTGCGCGGCTGAAGCCCACTGGAAATTTGTGCAGCTTGAGCTTTGAGGAGTGGATGGAGTTGGATCCCCTTCATGGATTGAGCTTGCAACACAAGTCCTTGCTGATGGGCTCGTTGCAACACAGTTTGCACCAAGGCGATACGCATTTTCCTTGGATACTGGGACTCCAAACTGGTAGCCCAAACCTTTTTGCCTTCCGAATTGGTTGCAAATCTCCAAAACTCGTGTTGGTGTGACTTGGCACACGCAATGTTCAACTGTCGAAATTCCGGGAACGAAGGCACTTGTCGCGGCTCCCATCATGCATACTTGAAAGTCTGCAACGAAGAGTCTGCAATTCCTCACGAGTCGCAGAAACCAGTCGGTCATCAAAAAATACGAATTCTTAAACTGGGGTTCTCGATAGTTGCTAAAATGCCAGCCTGCGCGACCTTTTGAAACAGAGAGCATGTGAAGGCGCAGAGGTCATTGGCAATCATAACGCGTCGCATCTCATTCTCCGACAGATTTAACGACCCACGGGGGGAAGTCACAGCTACGAAGCGGACAAGGGTCATTCCAACTTCTCCTAATCTCCCGGGCCCTTGAGGCCGTTCCACAAACGGGTGCAAAACGCACCCAAACAAGAAACGGCGATTCAGTCCAATGCTCCAACAAAGTGCCATCCTCATGCTTCGTGAGGTCAAGTTGAAAGATCGAACTTCTGGCTCCACGCTTGCGCTCCTTGTCAACTGCTATTGAACCTGACAGGCCACGCCGTTTAGCCGTGGCGCAAAGTATGGCACATCTACAAAAAACTTCAATCATGAAGGTCTGCTCGACATCCTGGAAGGCCATGATCTGAATTCAAAAGGAGCAGGCACAGTTCAATCCTTATGATCAGTCAGGCTGCCGGCTCCATGCACAGGCCCTGTCGCCAGCCCCTTGGGCAGCGATCTCCGGGCTTGACGGATGTGTGCTGACATCCATCTGCCGCATTGAAGGCGAAAAACAATGGTTCGCCCTGCGGTGTCTTGTGCCACTTACCAATTAGGCATCGGTGAGGAGCCACCTTTTCCTTTCCCTTTTGGCTTACCTTTCTTGCCCTTTCCTTTTTCAAACGGCTTGGCCAATGGTGCCAGGAACAGGGCGCTGTTCGGGCCAGACCTCAAGGCGAGAAGCGCCTCACCAACTGGGTATGTTCCATCGACGCGTTGCCTCACAGAATCGACGGTGCTAGAAAAAGCCTGGTCCATGCAGCACGGTCACACTGAGTCACTTGTGACAACAACGCCTTTGGAGTGATTCTACCAAAAAGTCACAGTGCTGGTCGAAACTGATGATTCATGCAAACTCCAACGCAATGCCTCGACGGATGAATGAAAAGTGAAGTTTCAACTCACTGCCGGTCACTGAGCTCAACTTGTCGTCTGGGTTCTTCAGGACGATGGATCCTCGTTCAAACGAAAGCTCTCGAGTTTGCTTGGTTCCTGGGACTTCAAAAGCTCGGCTAATGCAGACTGACGGTTCAAGGTCCTTGGTGAGATTCTGATCGCGCATTGCACTGACCTTCTCCAACAACACATGCGCTGACTCGCATTCACCCTTGATCGAAATACCAGTCAACCTATTCAGAAAAAGGAATTTTCTTAGGTTGACTATCGTCAGGTTGTTCAAAGCCTGGCCTCAAGAATGCAATGAGGTATGTCTGAGCTTCGATCGTGATCCGTTTCACCAGTGCGAGCTTGCAGCGACGCCTCCGTAGTCAGGATGGTCCTCAAGGAATTTGACACCTCATCGTTGGGCAGCTGCTTCGGAGTCTAGGGCGCGTGCTCTCTCCATAGTGCGAGAGATGCTGGCGTTGCGATATAGGGGCTCGAAGCTCTCGATTGAGAAGCTTGCAAAATCAAGCTAGGCACTGGGGTTCCAGGGGCCTGATGTTTATGACTCAGACAGAATGGCTGAGGATAGGACCCCACGGCGCATGGCTCTCGCTTTCTGTAAGTCACTCTCCGACTGTACATACCCATTTCGCGCAGTGTAAGTTACTGCACGCTTCCGTACGCATGTTCAGATCTGCCCGTTCTCAGCGCTAAGCACATCTCTTCTTTGCAGGAGTTTGGCATGGGAAGGTTTAGTTTAGCGGATTTGGTGGAATCCTGTCCCTATCTGGCTCTTCCTTGTCCGTTTCGCGATCGCTCGTAACTTCGGAAACCCCCCTAATTGTGAGTTTGCTTCCATTCGCAAATATCACCCGGATTAGTTACTAGTTGATGCCCTGCGCTCTCAAATTTGCTGCCGGCTGTGATCCTGCATGGTACCTCGGCCTCAAGATGCAGAAAAGAGTCGACCCCAAAAAATATTCACTAACATGGTCGGCTTGCATCATTTCAGCGATCCGCACTTGCCGGACTTTTGCTTTCGGCGCAGGCTTGCGAGCTAGGCCGGCACCAGGCTTTGGACATTCTTTGTCTCCGGCCCAATGGCAACTTTGGCCACTGTCAAAACAAGGGCATCGTTGTGAAGCTTTGCGAGCCGCCGGAACACCGGCATTGGAGCGGCCACCACCGCCAGCACCAGCTTTTCCAAAGCCTCTGTCTTTGCGAATCTCCTGAAGTCTGCTCTTGGCTTCTTTCATAGTCACCAAAGCTTCAGCGGCTTGTTCACGTCTTCAAGCAAGGAGGGGTCCAAGCCACTCTCTTTCGCTTGTTGAAGCTCTGTTGCCAAACATTCAGCTTCGTTTTCCATCACCTCCTCAGGCTCAAGAAGGTCAGCAGACCCATCTTCGCTGACTCCTCAACCACGGTCTCCAACACCTTGTCAGCAGGTTCAGCCTCCTCAGCTTCAGTGACACAGGCTTGAGGGGCCAAGGCATTGCTGCCGCCACTTCGCGCCGAAGACGAAAAGAGAACATCGAAGGAGACCGGCTAAAGCTTGGGTCTATCACCATGATCACTTCGACGGTGGAGGGGGTCAGACATGTGAAGCTCACGAAACAAGCGAAAACATTCACCTTCAACTGCTGAGTATTCTTCTCGACCCACCAGCACCGTTTCTAGCAACTGCTTGCGAGTCGGATCGAGTCCAAGCTTTTGGCGAAGAAACCATCCAAGTTCAGTCGAATGGATGGTCACACCTTCAGCAGCTAAGTCACCCGAGAGGGAACGAAAGCGAGCGCAGAACTCAGAAACTCTTTCACCAGAGCTTTGCTTGAGCTCGAGGTAGAATTGAGAACGAAGTTCACCTCTGTTGTCAAGAAACAACTGGTCATTTGCCTTCAAGGGCATCCAAGAGCTTGTTCAAGCCATGCAGGTAGTCAGCCGGCACGACCTCGATCATGTTATCGGTGTCGGGGTCCTCGTAGCGCTCGGCCGGCTTGTCCAGGGTGGCGAAATAATCCAGTTTGGCGCAACAGGCATCGAGCGGCAAAATTGTATTTGGCCGTGGCCTCAAGGTCACGCGACCTCACCCACCAGGTCATTCACGCCTGAACGCTCTCCAAGTCAAAGGCGAGCCATCCCACGCACCTTTGGGCCGATCTTCGGTCTGGGTAGAAACAAAGCAAAGCGAAGTCAACGGGCGCTGCGCGCACAAAGGTCCAAGAACGTCAGCTCCGCGTCACCAATGTAGAAATGCCGCTCGATCCGATCAAAAAACAAAAGCGCAGCTCAGTCAAAACGAACGGACTCGGGCGTTTTCCATGTGTGCGTAGCTATGGCTTAAGATCTGTTGGGATTGGGCCGACAAGGCCACAAGTACTGGCGGGTTCCTTCATGCATGCTCGAATCAGTCTTTGTTAAAGTATAATTCTGTTTGGAGTTCTTGTTCCAAGATACTGAAACCCTCACCCCTTCCGTACCACAACCACGTGACGGCCCCGCCCAACATGATGCAATTGGGTCCAATGATTCTCTCTGTTTTCGTGGTTGGGGATCACGCAGGCCTGGACCGCCTGCTCAATCAAGGCTTGCAGGTGCGGGTAATAACCACCCACTCCGTTCCGACGCTGTTCATGTCCATCACCGGCCAAGCGCCAATCATATGGGGCAATGAAAACATCTTTGCCAAGTTCATACCTGAGAGAACACACTTCCAGGTCAGCACGGAAGAGCATGAACACAGGAGTCAATTCATTAGTTAATTCTTTAGCATCGACCCCCTTACAACATGCGCACAGAAAACATTTAAATCGCAAGTTAAGCCATCGGTGTCTGGCCAATTTTTGGCACCAACGCAAATAAGAATTAGTTGTTGGTTTTGTTTTTTCTATTGGGTTCGTAGTGTTTGTTTGTTTGTGGCATTGCTCGCTGTGTGTTTCTTTGGTAGTTTGTTTGTGGTAAGGTTGCTAGCTGTCGCTTCCAGGCAAACTGTGGAAGAGTTAACTCTTGATGTATTTTTGTTATGGGTTGGTAGTTTTTATTTGCTGGTGGCATTGCTAGCTGTGTGTTTCTTTGGTAGTTTGTTTGTGGTAAGGTTCCTAGCTGTAGCTTCCAGACTGTGGAAACATGATTTTTTGGTGTATATATATGTTAAAAGGGTTGGTAGTTTTTGTTCGTTTGTGGCATTGGTGTTTCTGTGGTAGTTTGTTTGTGGGAAGGTTGCTAGCTGTAGCTTCCAGACTGTGGAAGAATTGACTCTGATTTTAACTGCCATCTGATCGCCCAAACCTTCTGAAGAGTAGCAGTGTGGGAAAAAGACGACAATCATGAACAGCATTCTTCCTGACACCATTCTGGAAAATAATTCCTGAGCTATATAACTCTTTTCTAGGCGTGGGTACCCACAACAAAAAAGAATTAGCTCTCGAGGTACATCCTCCCACTTGCGGGCAGGTTTCCAAAAAAAACAGGAATCAATTCCCAGACATGCCCACAGCTGAAAAAGAACCACCCCCAGAGGCAATTCACGTCAACAGGTGGTTGAAGAGTAAAGAATCCTAAAAAATTAACTCAAAAGGTAGTTCTGACTCAAGAGCTGGTTTTTTAAATTCCTGACTTAACCCAATTTCGGTCAGCACTCCTGCTGACCAAACGGGTCTTTGCAACACTGCGCTCAACCACGAAAACTGCCAAATTGGTTTGGAAACCCTTTTGCTGCGTGGAGTGTCTTGAGCATGGAGCGAAATTGATATTCGTAGAGCACGTCCTGCGCATAAGCCAATCCCACAATATACCTACCCAAGCAACGTCCTCTTGACAAAAGCCGTCAACCGGAACACCAGCAACAACCGCTCACATCGCACCAGCACAAACTGCAACAACTGCAGGAAGGATTGGTGTCATCCTGTTTTTGGTGTCAACTCTGTGTGTGTTGGTGCGGTTTTGACAACCCAGCTCCCATGTCTTCTCGCGTTCTGAAGTTCCATTGGCCCAGCCCAAGGCTCGGAGTTCCAAATCTGGCAAATTCCTGTCACGTGCGATGGGTACACAAGAATTGTGTGCAACAATTCGGATGACAAGGGAAGGTCAACAACAACAACAACAACAATAACTGCAATCAAGTCACGCATATGTGTCAGACATCGGGTCATAGGTTAGGGTCAACCGAGCTATCAGGCAATCAATCTCTTCTGGCAGCACTTGCACCTTGAAACACACACAAAATACAAACAACACGTCACGCAGCTGGTCTTGACCGTTTCCAATATTGCAAAACAAGGCGCTGGACTGACCCACACTTTCATCCAATCATCAGCCTTTTTTCTGCAGAACAAATGTGGCATGGACGCGCCATGCTCTTCTACTTCTATACCACTTCCAGTGAGGCCTGGAACAATGATCAACGGATGGTTTTGCAAGGCGAGGCTGGTGTCCAGTCCGAAAATGTATGCCAAAGCCAATTTCAATAAAGGCGGCGTTGCCATTGCACTTGAGACTGCTGGCAGCTCCTTTGTTTTTCAAATGGGCACCAACAACTTGACCCAAAATTTGCATATCACACAGGTCGCATCACACAAACCTCGCGGACAAAATGTTGCGCGTGTTGTTTAGCCCTGTGCGTGGCAAGGGGTCATGGCCACGCAGTAGCATGTCAACCACACCGCTATAGAAAAACACGCGTCAGCACATGTTGGTCCAAATACATGTGGTAATGGGTGTGACAGATTCATGAATGAGCACCAACGCGCTGAGGTAACATGCGCTGAGGTAACGTGAACTGAAAAAAGGAAAACATTGGCGCACTTCCTTTTCCTCACACAGCGACGAACAGGGGTTGTCTCATCTCAGGACACAGTTACGGGTATTTCTAGTGCACAAACTTCCCTGAGTTCTTTTTGCCCCCGCGAACGCGAAAAGTTCAGGAACTCTTGAGCAACGCGATTTTGCTGTCACCGGTGTGGCACACAATCCAATATTTATATATATATATATAACTCTATTTCTATTTTGGATCACGGCGTTTTCATTTCATTTCATGCCTGAGCGCCATCCAGCGGGCCCCTGTAGGGCACAGGCGCGTTCAAAGATTGCCGGTGCGAGGCAAATTTGACACATGAACCCTGTAATTGTGACCACCGAGGAATTGCGGCATCACCCACAATAATCCCCGAGCAAGCGAACACGCAATGCCTTTAGAAACAGCGGTGAGCCAGGTTGGGATGTCTTTTTGCCACCTTGAAACACGCCCCGCAACGTTCTTGCGCGCAGCGTTTTTGTATAAACCCTGCCGTCCACTTTGAGTTCCTGTAAGAGTGTCCTGACGTCTTCTATGTCTGTTCAGCTGGGTTCTTGTCAGGTTTGATCATGACACTCAGAGACTGTTTGCACACACATGTGAACCACACATGATGCACATGACCGCAGCGGCTTTTACAAGCCAAACGGAGGTAGACAAGGACCGCCTCTGTGTTTGACATGGTAGCGGAGCACAGCGATTGACCCTTGTGGTCATGAGGGCGCAGATCTCGACGCCATGGCAGCTTTGGGCGATCATGACGATCGCATGCACCATGGAAAAGTGCCAGTGTGATCCTGAGCTGGCAACCTCGATCGAGCCCAACGTCACGACAGGGCATCAGGATTTGAATTCGATGGAGCAAGGCTGAAAGCTACATCCTCGACGCCTTGGAGTACAAGATCGAGCGCTGAGCCTACATCCTGGACACCCGAGATCACGATCTTCCTGGTGGACTATGTGGAGCACTTCGACATGCTGGAGCTGGAGAAGCAGTGGCTGGCAAGAAGGTGAGGCACCTATGAACTCACCTGGAGAAGAGAAAGATGAGCTTGGAGCTCACGACACCTGCGGCCTTGGGTTCGAGTTTCAGGGCAATGAAGAGAGAAAGAATGTGTCCTCAGGTGAAGTTGGACTTCACGAAGAGAAGAAAGTGGCATGCAGAAAGAGAATGAAGAGGACAAGGTGGCCACAAGTGAGGCTTCATGGAACTCACTTGATCACTTGAAGGGAGAAAGAACTATGTCCTGAAGAAGGTGAGCGAGCAGGACATCAAGAAGGCCACGATCAAGATCTCCTTGGAGGAGACTATGTGCTTGGAGCACTATGAGAGAAAGAATGAGCAAGTGATCACAATGCCACAGAAAGCCAGAACTACATCGAAAGCTTTGACGTGGAAGAGTGGAACTACAACGTCTTCAAGGAGAACCAGTTGAACGAGAGCTACAAGACTATGAGCTTGATCTCAATCGCCATCCTGAGCAGGTGGCCTGGCATGGTGATGATCTTCATGACCCTGATCACCATGGACTTCAAGAAGAAGATCCTCAACAAGGCTGGAAACCAAAGGCTGAGCGCAGAGAGTGGTTGAAAAGTAGAGTGAAAGGAAAAGATTTGAGAAGAGAAACAAGGTAGCCGCAGAAAGGGGTGGTACTTTGGACTTGACGCTGACGACACATTCCGAAGACACACTCCTCCTCCCACCAACAAGGTCTGGCGACAAGCACGCTGAGAACAGCAAAAACCCCTGACGACAGACAGACTGACGACACATTCCGAAGACCCGTTCGCCGACGACACCTTGAACCCTGACGACACACAGACACTGACGACTCCACATTCCGAAGACACATTCGCCGACGACACATTGAACCCTGACGACACAGAGACACTGACGACACATTGTGCAGACAGATTTCCTGGACAGATTTATTTTTTTAATATTTGTTCCATCCGCCAATGCTCTTGAAACAAACTGAGGCTATAAACTGTAGGCGCGCGCGCGCGCGCACCCGAGTTTAAAATAATGTGTAGTGATGTGTATTTATCGGTGAAAAAGTTTCCCCCTGTATGTATGCAGGCGGGTTTCTTTGTTTAGGGTGCTGAGGTGGAGTTCAAAACCATGCCTGGTGTATGTTCAGAGCCATTGGCCTAGGATGGCCGCTTAATGTCTCTTGAATTCTTGGAAAGATTAAAGATGCACTTTTCTTCAGAACACCTGGAGTGATGAAGAATTCTGCAGAGCAGCGCGGGGCAACGAAATCCAAGTGCCAAGCAACAAAATCCTCGTCTTTGCCAAGACTGCCACTAGCATCTCAACATGTAGATGCTGAACATCGTTCTACCTCTTTCCAAAACCTTTCGAATGATGAAAGCTCTTCCCCTGCCACAGATCAGATGTGAAACAGCCGCAGCCGGCCCCCTCAGCTCAAGCTGCTTTTCTTCAGCGAAGTGTAAGCCTTCATCAGGAGCTTTGAGGCTACTTGTTGTCGTCCTCCACCCTACTGGCCAGTCGTAAAGAGCTGGAAACCATCGGTCTTACTCTTTTGCCTTCATCAAAAACACAAAATTGCAAAGTCAAAACTACAAGTTTCACCTTTGTTGTTGTGCGGTTGAATTACCTATATGCACCGGTGTTTTCTAGAAATCTGTGGCATGATTCAAAGGCTTCCAACAACAAGATTCCAAGATTCTCTGGAAAGCAGGGGGACGGTTTCCGCCTTTTTCCCTTGCAACTCTTTTTCCAATTTCAGAAAAGACGTGGCATGTCGGACAATGTTTTGGGACCGCGCGCGCGCGCGCCGGAAGTTGAATATGGTAGAGCTGATTGCGGCGCGCGCGCGCGCGCGCGCGGACCCAAGTCTGATGGCTTCCGCGCTGAGGCTGCGCCACTTTTTGTTTTTTCAATCAAAGAGCTGGGGTTGGGCTGTTCCTTCCGTGCCCGGTTTTTTTCCAACGGGTTTTTTCCGTTTCAAGTCTTGAGTCTTATCCGTTCTGTTTCCTCCGTCTCCGGCTTTTCCCGTTTCAAGTCTTATCCGTTTCTGGTCTGTTGTTTGCGTATCCGGTTTTTTCCCGTTTCAAGTCTTTCTTTTGTTTCGGGCTGTTCCTTCCGTGTCCGGCTTTTTTCCGTTGGAATTACCGCTTCACGGAATGTGTCTTCGTCTTCGTCTTCGCGAGGGAAATCGTCTGCGCTGGGGAATTCGTCTGCGGGCGATGCGTCTTCGTTCTTCGTCTTCGCGAGGGAATTCGTCTCCGCTGCGGCATTCGTCTGCGGGCGATGCGTCTTCGTCTGCATCTTTGCCCAGGAATCGTCTTCGGTTCAGTGCATATCCATCTCAGGAAATTGTTGGCACAATTCGTCTTCGTCTGCGGGTGCAATTTTACACCCCGCCACGCGACCAGAATGAGAAAGAAGACTCTGCCGTTTGAGCCAAGTGGTGAAGAAACGCCAAGCACAAGTGTTGATGTTGTTCATGATGGTTGGAACAGCACAGCGCATGGAAGCACAACAGGTGCTGCAACACATCACACGCTTAGCAGAAGCAGCCAACACAGCAGCACAGGCAGCAACAGAGGCCACACAGGCCATGACGAAGACAGCAAGTTCTTCAACACAAGGCTGGGAGTCAGCCACAAAGATTTTGAAAAGTCCAGACACCTTCAATGGTGAAGACCCATTGTTGTTTGCAACATGGAAGCTACAGTTCGAGTCATGGCTGAGTTTGGAGACTCAAAGTTCAATGAGCTGTTAGCCAATGTGGAAAGCAGCGCAAGAGAACCAGATTGCTCAAGCTACACGCCAGAGCAAACAGCGATTGCCAACAAGTTCTTCGCACTGCTGAGTTCCTACTTGAGAAGACGATGTCTTCAGATGGCTCGAGCAAACCAACAGGCCAAAGATGGATTCAGACTTTGGTTTCAGATGTGCAGAGTATTTCTTCCTGCAACAGGCCAACGGTCCCTAGCATTGGCACAAACACCCCGACTTCAACCAGAAGCTGTCCATGATGGAGAACATCTTGCAGTTCGAGCAGTTGCTCACGCAGTATGAGCAGACGAGCAAAGAGACCTATCCCAGTGATCTCAAGACTGCGACGCTGATCAGGTGTGCACCGCAGAAGCTCAAGGAATACCTCCAACTTTCCTTGACTGACAAGTCAACATATGCTGATGTGAGAGAAGCATTGTTAGCCTATGAGAGAACATCCAAGAGCTTTTACCAAGAGCAGATCCTCAAGCAGCTGGGATCCAGTACGAGCCTCAGGAGATGAAGCCACAGCGGTGGAAGTCGATAGAGTGACTGACCTGAAAGGTAAAGGCAAAAGGCAAATACAAAGGAAAAGGGAAAGACAAAGGCAAAGGAAGCTGGTGGCAAGGAGCCTGGACCTTTGGAAGAGGCCAAGGCTATGGAAAAGGAAGAGAATAGAACCTACGATAGCTGCAATCAACAAGGACATTGGGCACGAGATTGTCCTCAGAGAGTAATTAAACCAAGTTCAGAACCAAGCATTTCAGCAACAGCAGCCGATACCACCACCTTCAGCCGCAGGTTCAGTGGCAAGTGCATCAACACAGAGCACAGTGACACATCCTCATTCAGCCTATCGCTCAACACAGTCAGCAACAACTGTTCGCAGTATGACATCGCATTTTCTGAACCAGGAGATGGACAGGTGAACATGGTGAACACGAAGTTCTACTTCCTGTGCACGGAGACCATGAATGATCTCATGACTTCATCAACAACGAGCCCAGAAGAGAAGAATGGTGCATTCTACAAATGGTTCAACCACGAGATTGACATCAACGACAAAGGACAACTTTGTGAAGGAGAAATGACTGAAGATGGCATCAAGGAACAACATGCGAAGTGGAGACCAGAAGAAGGCGAAGTGGAGACCATCATCATTGACAGCGGATCTGATGTGAGCTTACTTCCTCGAAGGTTCTACAACGTGGACAAGAACATTAAAGGTGAACACAAGCTTCAAGACTGCCAAGGACGAAAGCTTTATGTAGATGAAACCAGAGAAACTGATATTGAGGTGCTTGACAGCCAAGGAGCACCAGTGACTTTGAGACATCGGTTCTTGGTTGGAGACGTAACAAGTTGCCTATTGAGCCTTGGTCAACTACTGAAGAGTGGATGGACACTCCAACATGACCGTCATCACGCTGATCAAATTCGACTATGTTCACCGGATGCTTTGACGGAGATTCCGGCTGGCTACCGAGGCACGTCGTTAGCCATACAAGGCACAGTTCGACGAGTAGAAGATGAAGAAGGTGAAGAAGACAACGATGAACTTGAAGTAGCACTACATGTTCGAATGTTGGTCAAAATCAAGACCGTGACCAACAAGTACATCGACATCAAGACCATCTGGGGAGAGAGATTTCCATACAGGAGCACATTCATCAGAGAGCTCAGAACTGGAGAACCAGAGAATATTGGTCAATGGCAGATGGTCGAGTTCTGTGAGAACATCATGAGCAAACCCAACATGACAAAGGACATCACCGAGTGTGGAGGAGTTGAATGGTTGGTGATGACCATTGCGAGCAACGACCTCTTTGACTTCGACAAACTCTTTGAGATGATGGACGAAGACATTGTGAGTCCAATCATTGGTGCAGCTGAGGCTGAGGCAAGATCACAAGGAGCCCATGGACTTCGACCAGAACAACTTAATGAAGCAGAAGCATCACAAGAGCATGCTGAGAATGAGCCTATGGAAATGGCAAAAGAAGTGGTGAATAAGCGCCTATTCGGCCATGGAAGATCTCAGAGCAGCAGCCAAGTGGCTTGGAGTTTCAGGCAGTGGCTCAAAACAGAAGATCCTTGACAGGTTGAACTGCGTGATCAAACGTGAAGAGCGACGACAAGCAATATTACTAGCTCTTGAGCACACAATGAAGGACAACAAGTTCCCAAACTTACTTCCAAGCTTGAGAGACGACTTCACAACTTGACGCACCTACCTTACAAGACATGGCGTGACATTTGCGTGATGGCAAAAGCCAAGGACAACTCCAAGAAGAGGCAATTTCCTGGACCTAGCAGCCACAAAGAGCATCCAACAGTTCAGATGGACTTTGGCACGATCTCTGGAGGAGTTGCAGTTTTGGTTTTATATAGTGGACATGTGGACAAGGTACACAGAAGCCATTCCATTGAAGAAGACAACACGGAATGTCGCAGACGCCATCCTGAGTTTCTTAGGCAGGGTTGGCCAAATTGAGAAAGTTGAATTGGTTTGCGACCAAGAGAAAGTCCTACTTGCAGGCCTTGAACTAGCCAAGGAAACAAGAACAAGAATGGGCCTAGCAACAGCACTGGACATGAACAAAGCATTTGACAAGTCCAAGACATCAGCAGCTGAGAGATATATCCAGACCATTCGCAACCAAGCGAAAGCACTCATCTTGCACCTTGAGACGAAGGCTGGAGTCTACTTCGACAAGAGCAGTTCGGCTATGTGCAAAGGAGTTTGAGAAAGGACTTTTGATTCGACTGGAGATTCTTCCTGATTCCATGAAGAAAGCAGCAACCCATGGCTCAATGAAAGTCAAGCTTCGTGAACTACCTTCACCAGAAGTTCTTCCTTTCAAGGTGATGGATGCTGACGCCAAAGAAGGGATTGACTATCACGACGCCCATCCGGACAGTGACGAAGAGTACACGCCTAGCATTGGAGGCAGGGCAGATGAAGGAGAAGCACCAGAAGAAAGTGTATCGAAGAAGGCCCGAACAAATGACGAACCTGGTCGTGGAAGCAACGATCCTATGGATGCAAATGATGCAGTAGAAGACAAGAAGCATGGATTAGAAGACAAAGAAGAGCAACCACCGAAGCACTACAAGCACAGCGAGGAGACCACAGAGAGAGCACCCAAACGACAAGAATTACATTCCCCAACTTGGGCAGGAAACATCAACATGGTGGAAGAGAATGACGACATGTATGTGGACGAGCAGATTGATCTTCTAGATTCTAGAGGCATGGACCTTTGACCTTGAGCATCACCCAGAACTCGAGGTAGAGATGGACACAAATGAGATGTCATTTGGTGATCGAGCTGAAGATGGACCTCCCAATGTAAGTGAAGAAGAGCTCAATGAACTCGACCAGAAGGCAACATTGGAGGAGATCAGTAGATTGCAACAACTTGAAGTTCTAGCAGTGGCAGATGATGCCACAAATGAGGAACCTCTTTGCTGGACACTACATGTGTTTTTGACTGGCGGTTCAGAGGTATGTGGAAAAGAAGACGTCGCATAGTGGCACGTGAATACCGCACAGGCAACACAGATGCGAACCAATTTAGTCCAACACCAGCAGGGTTCACGATGAGATTGATTTTGGTTCTTGGAAAGTTTTTCAATCGATGCTTGTTTGTGGCAGACATCAAAGATGCTTTTCTTTCAGTGCGACAGCGTGAGTTGGTGGAAGTGATTGTTCCAAGCTGGGTGAGAAACCTAGCACACGGGGAACAAGCCGACAATCCCTGGCTGACAGCAGAACGCTGGCGATTACTCAAATGTTTGCCAGGACAGAAAAATGCAACTTTGAGATGGAGTGAACACTTCAAAGAATTGGTTGAGAAGATGAACTTCGAGAGCTATAAAGGAATGCCCAAAGTGTTCAAGCACTCCACGAGAAAGATGTTTTTGATGATCCATGTGGACGATGTCTTAGTTGCAAGCGGAGTCGAAGATTGGACATGGTTCAGTGAGATAGTGAGAAAGCAATTGACCATGAATGCCGAAGGATCATTTGAATATGGCAGCAACAACACCTTCTACTACTTGAAGAAGAAAGTGGTCTTGGCAAGGCAAGGAATCTTTGTACAACCGAATCCCTCCTACATCAAGAATCAAGAAGATGGTAGAGCTAGCTACTTGAGCTACATGGAAAGAAGACCAAACATTACCGCACCACAGCAACCTAGAGGTGTACGACAAGGACAACATCAAAGAGCACGAACGACTCAGTGCGGAAGACCAGCGAATGTTCCGATCTGGTTTGGGGCTGGCACTTTACATAGCGCAAGGTCGACCAGATATCCAACAATCTTTCAAGACTTTGTCACCCTACATGGCTGGAGGAACAAAGTTGGCATACACAGCTTTGAGACACCTTGGAAGCTATCTCCAAGGGACACAAGATGCTCGTGACGCAACTCAAGCGATTTGGTGTGACAAGTGACCATTGTGATTTCCCTGAGTGGAGCAACAGTGAAGACCGAAAGGTCTACATACAACCTTGAAGTTCTCACAAATGCCAATTGGGCAGGTTGCAAGGCAAGCCGAAAGTCGACGACTTCTTACATGGCTTTTCTCAACGGAAGCTTACTTGTTAGCTCATGCAAGCTACAGTCATCCATAGTTTTGTCAAGTGCAGAACCTGGGCTTTACGCAAGCTGCAGTGGCATTGCAGAGATGCTACATGTTGGAAGCTAGTAGGAGCCAATGAAGTTCAGATGACAGCTTCCAATGATAGTTCTGCAGCTAGCGGCATCATGCAACGAGCTGGACAGGGCAAGCTGAAACACATTCACATCCGCATTTTTTTGATTCAAGACCTTGTGAGAGAAAAAATTGTGAGATTGCTGAGGGTACCCACAGCAATCAATCCAGCAGACCTGAACACAAAGAAGCTATCACAAAAGAGAGACGAAAGAAGTTGATGAGCCTAATTCCAGTGGGCAATCAGAACGGCATAAAGATTGAAACCATTGAGACCATCCCAAGAGAAGTAACCCACAACACAATTCAGAAGATCTTGAAAGTGATTTTTGTTGGAAGCACATGTTTCTTGCAGGGATGCACAAACTTTGCAGTGCCAGGTGATGTGACCGTGAACGACCTCATCACGATCAGAAATCTTACTATCTGACGTTTCTCATCGTCTTCCTGACGTATGCACTACGGGTTCAACGACAGCGACTTGAATTCACTGAGGAACTATATCCAAAATTTTCCGGACGACTTCGAGATTACAGAGACACAAACAGTTCTTCCTCGACCTCAACATCCCAGGAGGTTGGACCTTTCGTTTCAGGGCTGACGGAAGGCAGACCGAGAAGAACAACACAAAGAATGACACCTGGAGACGCAACAAGGCTTGGATTGAGACCACCTAGGGCACCCGGACTACTTGCTGAGCTGGGTGAACAACTTGTGGATCTAGGCATCTGGGCCAATGTGAACCCTATGAGGTATGAAGGAGGCCTAGCATAGAGGACGCAATGGAGAGAGAAACGATGAAGCGACGACCGAAGAGCAACAACAACGTGAAGAAACAATTCCTGAAGAACCAGAAAAACCTAGTCCAGAAGAGACTTTGTCACAGACCGGTACAGGACCTCGATTTGATGCTTTCACACAATCAGGTCATAGCCAGGAAAATGGAGAAGGTTGCCTACCACAGGACAACAAGATGTACAACATGTTTTTAGAAATGTGACTTCATTCTTTGGACATCATGAAGGAGAAGATCAACCACACCGTGGAGAAGACCAATCACATCATGAAAAAGATCAACTACATCCTGAAGAAATTGTTTTTTCCTGCGCGCCTTCTTCAGCAGCAAGTCCTGGTTAGTAGCCATTTCTATACCGGCGGCTCCCGGATGGGCGAGGCCATTTGTATACCGGCGGCCCCCGGATGTGCAGAAAATCCAAGTAAGGTCGGGCACAAGTCCAAGCCCACGACAATGTGGTTAGGGACCCCCCTGTCCAAGGAGCTCGCCGAGGGGGAGTTGGTCCGCTTCGGTGGAAGCTTCAAAGGGGAGGGAGACCAACGAGGCGGCGAAAGCATGCATGGCTGCGTGTGTGATCGTGGCAGACCAGCGTGCGATGAATGCTGTGATGGCAGCCGCTCGGATGTTTCTTGGGACCGAACGCGCTCGGGATTGGGCAAGTTGTCGGAGGAAATGTGTGGCCTCCGTGCTCCATCTGCCCCCAACCTCTATGGCCAGTACGGCCAGGCGGCAGCGGCGAGCGGTGCGAAGCTCTGGGCACGTACGTTCTTTGGCTCTTCTGGCATCGTGGAGTGCTGATGCTGCAAACTGCCCCCCTCGCCGTCGTGGTTGGCCGGTGCTGCTGGGTGGCGCAAACAACGTGGCGTCGATGGCCAACTGGCTGCCATTGTGGAGCGACAGTCCGTTGGCGATGAGTTCGATTCGTCGGTCATCAACTTGTTGGACAGCTGGGAGGTTGAGGTCTGCGACCCTCGTGTGCATGGTGACCCTCGCATCTGCTTCTCTGCAGACTCTGGCTGCTGCCTGCACGAGAGGGACGCCTCGTGTCCGCAAAACCCAAGCCGTCGAACAAGCTGCGCGGTGGTCGCCAAGTAAGTCAAGAGTGCGACGGCACCGGCATGTGCGCTCGGACAGGGGGAGTGGGAGGCGGAGGCATCTCAGAAGGAGCAACCGGAAGAGGTGTGAAGGGTATGTTGTGTCTGTTGCATAGGGCACCGTGGTGAATGCTCGGCTGGCATACGGGCCCGGTTGGGGGTCCAGCATGGCCAGCTGGATCCAAATGTTGGTAGACTTCAGTTCTGGCACGGGTTTGCAGTGGGGTTGCTGCGTGTTGTTGCCACCCTGGTTGCGTAGGACCATCGAGTCGGTTGTTGTGGGTGGGGGGCGGTGGGTGGTCGACAAGTTGTGTCCAAGTTAGTGGTTCCCAACCATTGTCTGCGAGGATTTGTCGGGCTGCAGTGGCTGCTTGAAAGGGGCTGGTGCAGTCGCGGCGGTGGTCAGGTGTCGGACTGCTGTTGCTGCTGTGTCTGGCGCTTGGCGCTGCAGGACAGGCAGGGCTTCAACAACGACGACGAGGAGAGCCACGTGAAGACCCTGGGCATGGACGTCATGGACATGGAGGTGAATATCATGACATTGGACTTGAAGAATTCGAGTGGTCAAATAGTGAACAAGCAGAGTTCGATTGGGAGCAAGAAGGTAACTTCATTTCAGAAAGAGATCAAGCCAGAAGGAACCACATGGTGGACATTGAGAACATGCATTGGCAGATGTTGGAAGAGTCTTCTATCCTAGCCGATGGAACAGAAGAGGCAAACGCTGAGGAGCTAGAGCGCATTGCTCCCTCGAGACCAGAAGTCTTCAACTGGCACCGGGGACAACATTGAGACACATTTGACAACTGCATCAAGAAAACTTTCACAGTTCATCAACACAATCCTGGACACAGCAATGAAACATGCTGGCACGGTGATCAACGGCGACATGCTGCGAGAAGCATTTGGTTTGCAAAACGACTTCAACGCCTTGAACGTGCGGCAATTGAACGAGCAGCTGCTGAGATGGTAGAAGGACAACAGAGATGAACTACTTCGATTTGTACCACCAGAAGCTGACGTGGTGGACGGTGACGTGACGCCAGAGTACGTGGACATCGACGATGTCAATGTCGTCGAGGTGGTCAACCCAAGTGCACCGAGCAGCAGTACAAGGCAGCCTGATGTGCACCCACGAGCACGACGGCGATTCACCTATCGTGAGGAGGTGGTCGACCCTGAAGATGGCCACCATCAAACTGAAGGATAACATATGAGAGCACTGATGCAAGCTTTGAATTTGTAGGCCTGTTTGAGTTGACCTCGCTGTAAGTCCTACACGTTCAGCGAGCTTTGAGCACCTCGCTGAAAAGGCAGGGTGTCAGGTCTGATTATGACACCCAAAAACTGTTACAAACCAAACAGAGGTAGAACAGGAGCGCCTCCGGTTCTGACAGGTCTGCAAGTTCCGAACCTATGGATGCAGTCTGACGCACACCTCCTTGTAGCCGGGAATTTGCCTCACCGCCTGTCGTGGACTTTGCATACCTGCCGGGTATTGGCCGTCTTTGCCTTCCATCATGCCTAAGGACGATTCAGGCTAGATCGTTGAACGATGTGCACCCGGTTGCTCAATGGGGGCGGTCTGGCCAAAAACGTCCTAGCTTAGCAGTTGGAAAGTCTTCTCAAGGGCAGGTCATACAGCGGCGGATAAAGGCAGGCATAGTTCACCATCTTTCGGGTCCTACCACACAATGTGTTCATACTGAAACTTCTCCAAATTATGAAGCTTTGCCACCCAAGAACTCGCGTGCGTGCTAGGCTCCTTGGTCCGCTTTTCAAGACGGGTCGAAAGGAACCACTGAATCAACCAGCCATGCACGCGTGAATCCCAAAGCGCGCATAAGGCCACTCGCAAATGGACAGCGCACGCGAACTCACTCCTAGACAAGAACTTGCGCTCTAATGACCAGGGTTCCATTCGCTTCCCTTTCAGCGATCTCGAACACTTTTATCTCTCTTGCCAAGGTCCTTTTCATTTTTCACTCCTGGTATTTGCGCACTATCGGTCTCAGGTCTGTATTGAGCTGTAATGTATGTGTCTGCAAAACGTTTCAACAAGGGATGCTCAGGTATACGGAAGCCTCCCAGATGAACGGCCACCAACTGGACACCAATGCAAAAATCGTGCACCCAACGATCCCCAAGAAGATTTCCATTTGTGCCTGGTTGCCATCTTGTTGCGAGCGCCGCTCCAGCCACAGCATCCTCAACGACGAGGAGCATCAAAATGGCCCCAGGGCTCAAATTGACAACAGCAAGGCGGGGACGCAGTGCAAAAAGCGTACAGGACCCCACGATCCAGAAGGAATCGAGCTGGCCAACGTAATGTTTTGCCCTGCGACAAAGAACAGTTCCGACGCCAAGTTTGAGGTAGGGGATGCCAACTACCAATTGTTGGAAATCGCGAACGGGTTTCTGCTCAGGTGTCGCCTCGTTGCGCTTGGCCTTGAAGCTGGGGGCCGCTAGAGCCAAGAGGCATCCTCCTTCCTTCGGCTCCCACCACGGGCTCGGGTGCGCTCTCTCCCTGCGAGTTCCCGGCCGCTCCTCGCCGCGGCTTGGGTGCGCGCACGCCTTCGCACCGCAGCGGGCCTTTCTCTCAGGCTGCTGGACCCCCCCTGCTGTCCACTCACAATTAAACGGCGATACACCGCTCCTCAGTGATCTTGTCCTGCCGGCTGGCGCTGCGCAGCCCAGCCGCGTCGGCCCCCCAAGGCGGCAGCGGCGTCTTACCATGGACCTGGCACCTTTGGGCCTTGTGGGGGTAGAAGAAAGATAAAATAAAACAAAAACAGAACCCAAACATGCCCAAATGAGGCAGCAGAAAGCAAACCAACGGTGAGTCAAAGACTGGTCTTTCATTTGCGAGCCCTTCGCCATCTTGAGCCCACATGGTCCAACCAAAGGTCTATCATCTTACATACACACTATCGCATTCTTTCCACCAGTGGCCTGGTCGGAGGGCAATACCTCTGTCGCCAAGACTGGCATGGCATCCGTACCGTGCGCAGCCTCCGAGGGCTCCAGCATGGGTTCATCAGCAAGTCTGTGCTGCTCTGGGTCCGACTAATCGATCTTCGTCCCCTTCTGCCGTTGAGCTGGAAGGGTCATCAACGGGAACCAGGCCAGCTGGAAGCATTTGTACTCCCTTGGCCCGGGGTTCATTGGGTTCAATGGGTGTCCCCGTTTTCACCAAGGCGTCACAATCTACCCCACAGGCGGCTGGACCTTAAAGGGTGGTCATCGCGTTAAGGGTTCAACGGTCCGATGGGTTGGACGTCACTTCAAGTGGCTCAGTTGCGTTCTAACTGCATCTTGGGGAGAAACGGCTTTGGCCCCACACAGGCCTGTGCAAGCACCGGTTCTTCCCCGAACCGGGCCCTTCACACTTCACACCCGAGAGTGCTTGCGGGACAAAATTTGTCGGCCGCGCTCGGCTGCTTACGTACGAGCAAAAGGTGACGCAGCAGCCCCACAGCAATGCACTTCGCGCAGATGACGGCATGCAAAGGCAAGTTTGTGCAAGAATGAGGGCCTTTATATTTATACCGCGCCAACTTCACGCGCGAACCCACGAAACCTTTCATTTGCGTAGCTACATAAATGCGGCCATGCCAAGCAACAAGCCGAATTGGGCACAGCGGTTTGGAAGAGATTGTTGGCTTTTGTGTTGCGGCTGCTGCGGTGTGTTTACTTGATTTGTTGAACCCATGTTTCAATTTAAAAAGGGGTGGCAACATGCACACCGACGTGCTCGCGCTTGCCGCAGCCAGAAGCACACATCATCACCACCAACCACACAACCAAAAAAAAAGGAAACACTGAGACCACAACCAACAACCACTGAAAAAAACGGATGCATTGATTGAAAGGAACCCGCACGTGAACATGCAAAAGGCATCCATTAGCAAAGGGCAGCTGGAGATGTCGTGACGAAGGGGTTTAGAGAGAAATGTTCCCAATTCTGTCGCTATCCTATTCGCATCCCTAAGACCTCAAAATCAATCATTTTTACGACAACTATTGCCTCCGTGGTCTCCATGTGTCAAAACGCACGTCCAGTGAACAAGCGGGAGAAGGGCGACATTCTGCTTTTGCGGGCCGGGCGACTTGCCATGACCTCCGCTCCGTTAGTCAGTGCGGAGGGGCGGTGGCAGTGGCTCGGACCCGGTGTTCTCGCAAGTGCTGGTGTCCAGAACGAACTGCGTCACTATTGAGGTTGAAAGTGCAAATGCAACTGCAACGACCATGCGAACATGGACATGAAACAGGTCGGCTGTGGTGCTCCAGCGTGCCTGCCCTGCTCCGGCACCAAGGGTTTTGCAACCTGAACATATTTGATTGTCATCATTGCAATACGGGCCTCCCGAGTACAAATCACGCACCTGAAAATCAGGGCCGGTTAGAAGCCCCAATACAAATCACACAACGCAACTCAGCGGCAGCGGCCTCGCCAAAGCTCTCAAAACACTTCCAAACACAGAGTTCCGGTACGGAACGCTGGTTCGGCAAGAGTTTCCACGCGACGGGCGGTCAGGCGTTGGTGAGGATTGGGCCCGGAAGCCTGAATGTCTGGCCCTAAATGGGGCATTTCTTGAAGCCATCTCTACGAAGGGTTCTTCGTGAAAAAAAACTGCAGAACTGCGTCTCATCTGCATCTTCACATCTTCACCTCTGCACATCACCTATATCTACTCATCTCACATCTACATTCACATCCTCACATCCACATCTGCTCATCTTCACATCCACAATCACATTTGCACATCTACATCTCTGCTCATCTTCACATCCTCACATCTATGTCCATCTCTGCTCATCTTGATGCTGCCTCCCAGGCTGTCGATATGGTCCTTTTCTGCCTCCCTGGTGCCTCCCAGGCTGTCCAAATGGTGGAGCCGCCATTCATGCAGGAAGTGCACAGGTCAGCTTGTGCAAATTTTTTTGGTAGAGTCTCCAAGATGAAAGAGGGCCAAAACAGAAAAACACCAAAATCTATTTCATAGTGCGATGCAACAGCTTGCTGTCAATTAAGAAGGTGGGCGATAGGCCTGTCACGGCAGGCCTGTGCGTTTTGCGGTGCTCCGGCCCCCGGCCTCAAGAGAGAAAGTAAAGAAGAGCGAGAGGTGAAGATGTGTGAATGTGAGGATGTGGAGGCAGGAAAGGACCAATTGGACAGCCTGGGAGGCACCAGGGAAGCAGGAAAGGACCATTTGGACAGCCTGCGAAGCACCAGGGAGGCACCAGGGAAACAGGAAAGGACCAAAACCCAACCCTCTGCGGAGATTGTGCGTGTCGAGTGCGCGAAATGCAGGCGAGAGTGTGATTTGGTTTTGGCGCGGGCAACCCTCTGCGGAGGTTGCGCGCGTCGAGGACGCGAAATGCAGCGAGAGTGTGTGAGGTGCAGGCTAATGCAGTGGCTGTGAGGTTTTCGCTTTTGGAGTGCATAGCTTTGCATTTCGAGTGTTTGAGCATGTTGCTGCATTTCATAGTGTCTGGCTGGTCATGATCTGTCCACTTCAGTTGCTTGGAGCGTGTTGCTTGGTGTATCAACATCACACGCAGACGCTTTTGTCACGTGCAAATTTCCATGCGCCAAAATTGTCGGCGACTGAGGGAGCATTCTGGTCAAATCTACTTTTGTGACGGCGCAGCAAGTCCATCCTCGACGCTGACAGATCAGGCTTGCGTCTCCCGCCGCAAGCAGGCCTTCTTCAGAAGGGCTGCTACTGGCCAATCCATGACAGTACTTCTCCCATTGAGGTCAACTCTGACGATGATCACACTGACCAAGACACAATCACGCGCGCCGAGGACCATGAGAACGCTACAGCCACGGAGGGGGGTAGTGCGCAAAAGAGACTGAGACAGACACCTGTCTCGGTTAGCAGTGCAACAGTTGCTTCCAGTCCGCCCGAAGAAAGCCCAACCGCTGTTGTCTCTTCAGTACAGTGCCCTGCGTCCCGACCCTGAACCGTACAGCTTCGGAGGATCACGCAACAGGTCCGGAGGATGATGTCCCTCACGCCAAGCGTGCATCATCGCAGAGGCCAAGGGCAGTCAAATTCAAAATAACAAAACCCTCCCACCTCACCTCCGTGGCAGGTCAGCCACGAAGCACACCAGAACACACGGCTCCGCCGGATCAGACACAACTGCAAGTTCATACCCATGGGGCTTGACAGTCTGCCTGTCACCAAACCGAAAGATGAAGTGGCAGCTGACCCATCCATGCCAGATGACAACACCGTTGCTGCAGCAGAAGAACAAGCAAAGGAAATGGAGATTAATCTCATGGAAGTCGAATCCCCCACAATGTGAAAACACAGTAGCAACGCGTCCTTTTCGATCCCGCTCCTTGAGCCAAAGTTACAGTCATTCATAGACTGTCTCCAAGAGTCCTCTAAGCTTCTCTGAAGCTCATCCACTCTTCTTGAAAGAGTACATGACTACACCTAGTCATCTCCAAGCTACACAAAACTACACAAGGCTATCTCAAACAGTCTCCAAAGACATCGCACTCTACCAAAACGTTCTCTAAACAGTTCCTAGCCGCAAGTTGCCACTTCAAACATCCTCCTGCTAAGGTGGTCAAAGGTCAAACGCAAAAAGGACACAGACCTCCACTCAGCTCCAACCCCAAGCGCCCTAAAAACGAAAATTCCCTAAAGAAGCAAGCACTAGGTGAGCCATACGCTGTACACGTGCGCTGTACGCTACTTTTCACACCCTTTCTTGGGTCGCCTAGGGCTACCTGCCTTCTTCTTCTGTCTTCTTCTCTTCTTCTATTCGTTTTCTTGGAGCAACTAGGGATCAGACATCAACTAAGATCCAAACTTCTGCCCTCAAAGGTGATCTCAATGACATCAATCCAGAGGTAAACTCGAGCTCAACCCAAGCCAAACTCCAGATCCATCAAAGAATCAACTTCGACCTTCAGCCAACACGCACTCAGCCAAGGACAAACGTGCAAAGAGGATCTCTCAGAGGTGGGTCATGGAATCTCATGGGATGATTCCTTTTCTCAATGACCCTTAAATCCTCATCATCAAGATCCTCAAAAGCACAAGGCTTTCAAGGACAACCTACCTGGCAGCTCAGGAAGCAAAAGGTGATCTAGGGTTACCATGCCGCGCAAACCTCTGACCTCAAGACCTGACAAGTTCACAAAGTTGCACTCAACTGCAAAAGATGAAACCCCACAAGACGGCCTAGACACAAACTTGCAATGACCATGGCTGCAAACAAGCACAAGTGAACTCGCAAGAAACCCGCTGAAAGCTAAACCTGCGATGAACGAAGCTCCAAGCAACTGCACAAGACATCACAAGAAACTCTCTAGAGGTTACCTGGCCATAAACTGGGCTCCAAACGTCCTGAATCAAATGAACTCGTCTTGCCAATCCAAACTCAAACTCTAAGATCACAAACCTCTTGCCACACTGCACGTGTCTAATTCCACCTGCCTATCTGATCTTCCTTTCTCTTTCTGTTTCCTTCTTTCTCTTGCTTTCTCTTGCTTTCTTTTCCTTTCTCAAATCTCCACGTCTTCAACTGAAAAAGGGATCTTCAAGCTTTCAACTTAGCAAGAAACAAAAAAAGATGGCCTCCAATCAAATTCTCCATGAGTTCAACCTGACATATCACGTTCAATCCAAGCATGCCTCAAGTCAAGGTCAAGCCAAGGTTGCAATCATAGTGCTCATGGTTCTCTCGAAGAACAAAAGAAACAAGTTCTTCACTCCTCCAGGCCGCGAAGATGGCCACTCAAAAACCACAACAGTGCCTTGGGCATCAGATCCACTCAAATCGATGGATCTTCTGGAATCCAACTCTCTGGAACCGTGAGGTATTGCCCATTGGCAAGTCGAAATCTTTTGAAGCCTGGTGGAGCTTCACGCTCCATGGCACTGGTCCCCAGGGTAGCCGGAGCACCTGCTGGCGTAGATGGCACTAGCGGTGGTTGCGGTGGCGGTAGGTTCGTGCCCGGATACGGGGCACAGGATCTGTCCCTCCAACTCCACCAAAAGCAGCACATCAAGGGGTACAGGTGGATCTCAGACGAGGCTGATCTCCAACTATGTAGAACCTCTATGCACCGTCTTTTGTTTTCAAGGAACTCCAACCTCCTCCATCAGAGTTGCCCAAAAAAGTAGCTGACACACCCTTGTGTCTTGATAGTATCTATTATTCGCCCTCCGATGAGCAATGTTTGAAGCTTCATTTGCAGAAAAGAAGAAGGACTGCAGAAGCTGAATCTGGCCTCCAAAACCCTCAAATTCTCTGCGGCTAATTTACTTCCCCCAGGAGTACCGCTGCGCCACTGGGTTCTCATGGTTTTGCAGCGCCGCGAGCAACTGTTCTCCACGCCCTGCGAACGTTTGTGCCCACACATGTTCTTGAACTGTAGGGACCGTCCCAACCGTGATCCCGTTCGGAAGGACAACCCCTACATTGTAACACCAAGAGTAGCATATGAATTGGGAATGCTAGATGCCACTTTTGGTCAACCTGTCTTCTTCCCCACAACTTCAAAGATTAGCTTTCGCATCGAAGTACCTGTCTGGTGCGAGATTGCAAGAGCGTGCCAGTTCTCTAAGCATCAAAGTCAGGCTCAAGCAGCAGATAGCTCCGACGCAACACCAGCATCACTGGCGTAGCTGAACTTGCTCCACTGATTGCTGAACTGGTCACTTCTGTCGACGACAATGCTCTCCCGCGTTCAGACGAGCAGCCAGTAGAGGCGGATCCGCCCCCAACCGAGAAACCGAAGAAATCTACCTGGTCCCAGAAGGCAACTCCAGAAGATCTGGAAGATCAAACGCACAGGAAGTATTCCGTCCGGGAAGAAAGGACTTCTGGAATTCTTAGGCCGCACGATTTACAGACTCCACGATTGAGGAGTGTCTGTACTTTGGAGTGTCTGGAAGCTGTATGGAGGGAATTTTCGTGTCTTGGGAAGAGCAGCTCAAAGAATCCACCGGTTCTGCTGTGCCCAAACTGGAGGGAAAAAGTTCGGGACTCCCGAGCTGTCCGGCACGGAGGCCCAGCGCTACAGTAGGGTCTTAGGACAACTCGCATGGGCAGCGCTCTCCAGGGCAGACCTTGCTTTTCATGTTGGGTTCTTCAGCAGGTTTCAGTCGAAGCCCCATGTCCCCGCGGAGATTTGTCTTCGTAGCTTTCTTCGTTGGTTGAAGGGTCATTTGCATTTTGCGCAGCAGATGCCCGCCAGTTCACCACCCGCGTTGACTGAAGAAGGGGTAGTTGTAGGTTTTTGCGACGCTTCATGGAATGTGACCAGCGTGTCTGGTGCTGTGATTTCTTGGCGTGGATGCTGTCTGAAGTGTTTTCGTCGGAGACAGGAGGTTCCACGCGTTGTCGTCTGGAGAAGCAGAAGCGATTGCCATCACGGAGGCTAGCAAAGAACTTGTAGCCCTGAGGATGTTGATCGAGACAGCTCGTGATGGGATCCCTCTTGACGAGATCGGCATGCCAGCCAAGACCACAGGAAGCATGAAGTTACATTTGTACAACGATGGGAAAATTTCCATTTCTACCATGGAGGGTTTGCTTCGACGTGTCAAGCACATGGAACTGCGAGCACATTATGTGAAGTGCCTCCATCGACGACGTCGCTTGACCTTGGAACACTGGGAAGGTGTTTCCAACCCGTCCGACGGTCTCGCGAAAAGTTGCAAGCTCATTGAGATGTGGCTGAACCTCTGCAATGCTGTAGGACTTGTACCTGGTTTGGATGAAGATAAGGCAGCATTGTTGAGGGGCTTGTCTCGAGACGCCGATGACGGCGAACTTCCGCTTCGTTCAGTTCGAAAAGGGGAGTATGCTCATCGCGCGTGTTTCTTGCATTTTTCGTCCGTTGGTGATCGGAGAGGTGACGGAAGATGTGGGCATGGTGCCTGCTGAAGTTTGAACTTTGTCGAAGGTGCTTTTTCCGAACAGTTTTTCGAGATGTGTTTTGGATTGGGAGACTTTCTGAATCTGTTTTGTGTGTTTCCGTTGTTGTCCGTCTGTGTCCGGATTCGTCCGGATGAGTTCGGAAGAGTTTGGTTTTGCTTTGTCTTGGTAGTATGGAGATTTGGAACCTCTTGATGTTGACAGAACTTTAGTGGAAGGACGTGTCCGAGAGCAGTCGTTGAGGTCCGACTAGGTTCGGAGGTGTAGGAGGACTGTTTCTTGTTGATTTAGGAGCCTTCTGTTCTGGTGCAGTGTTTTGAGTTTTGCTGAATTTGGTTTTGCGTGGACCATGGAATCTGGATGACAAGCATTCACTGAGAAATCCAGTTTGCTTGACCGAATCTCCGGATAGCTACCTCTTTCCTGAGGAAATCGAGATGTCGTACTGTTTTTCCTACTTGCGCTTGTACTTGCCTGAGATGGACTGATAGATGCCCGCAGCCGTTTTCTTTCAAAGGACAGGGATTCTTCCACGGTGAGAGCTGAAGCGGGGCCAGGAGACTGAGGGAACTTGAAAGTTTTGTTTGCAGTTGCTGTAATCTACGCTACAAACAGTGCTAGAGTAGTGAGGGGGG
>CAXAMN010023228.1:599610-651656 GCA_963970005.1 Durusdinium trenchii | reverse complement strand
CGCCTGCATTTCGCGCACTCGACACGCACGATCTCCGCAGAGGGTTGCACTTTCGGTTGACGCTGTTCGTCCCGCCCTCCGCCTTGAAAAGAGAATTTATAAAGTGGGGAAATGTTTTTTCATTAGGACATCTCCCGTGCTAGTTTTCCATACTTTTTCACTTGCCTACTCATTGCATGCTTGCAATACTCATTGCATACATACTCATCATTGCATGCATACTCATCACTTGCATACTTACACTTGCATACTTCCACTTGCATACTTTCACAGCTTTCGCTCTTCCACTTACACAGGGCTACGTATAGCGTTCATGTTATTTATCCTGCCAGTGTGGTGAAAGTGTCAATGTCTAGGTGCGTGGTGAAAGTGTCAATGTCTAGGTGTGTCTAAGTGTACGCGTCGAAGTGTCAGTGTTCAAAGGATTTTCCGGAAGAACCCTTCGCAATGCTTTCGGGAAAAACAACCACCGTGCTCAAAAATGGCGTTCCCGCTGATCTCAGACACAGCTGACAAACCAAGCGTTGAAAAAAAAAACAACCACCGTAAAAATGGTGTTCTCGCTGATCTCACACACAGCTGATCTCAGACCAAGCATGAAGAAAAAACAAGCACCGTGCTCAAAAATGGTGTTCTCGCTGATCTCAGACACAGCTGATCTCAGACCAAGCATTAAGAAGAAACAACCACCGTGCTCAAAAATGGTGTTCTCGCTGACCTCAGACACAGCTGATCTCAGACCAAGCATTAAGAAAAAAACGCTGAGTCAAGTCAGGAAGCAAGCAGTAAAACGCCGCCCTCAAAGATGCAGCATTGAATCATTAGTGGTTATAAGTGAAAACGCCGCCCTCAATGACCAATTAATAAAAGCTTGGGTTACAGAATTGCCAGAACATCGTCTCCTGCAAAGCAGCTGACTTGGGGCCATCATTGAGGGCGGCGTTTTCACTTAACCCCTAATGATTTAATGTTGTATCTTTGAGGGCGGCGTTTTCACTTCATGCTTCCTGATTTTATTCTCCAACTGTGTAAGCCCTCAAGTCGCTGATCAAGGCCTACAGGTGGATCTCAGACGAGGCTGATCTCCAACTATGTAGAACCTCAAGTCGCTGATCAAGGCCTACAGGTGGATCTCAGACGAGGCTGATCTCCAACTATGCAGAACCTCAAGTCGCTGATCAGGCCTACAGGTGGTTCTCAGGCGAGGCTGATCTCCAACCACTGTATGTAGAGCCTCAAGTCGTGGGGGCAGCAAAATGGGGACAGGGAACTTGGGACAGGGAACTGGGGGGCAGGGAACTGGGGGCGGGACAGGGAACTTGGGACAGGGAACTGGGGGCAGCAAACTGGACAGGGAACTGGGGGCAGGGAACTGGGACAGGGAACTTGGGGAGGGAACTGGGGGCAGCAAACTGGAGACTGGGAACTTGGGACAGAAACTGGGGGCAGGGAACTGGGGTCATGGACAGACGTCAATGGAGCACGGCCATTGCCATGCTGGTACCTGCCATCCACCTTCCAGATGATGCACTTTTGACGCTGCTCAACCGGTGTGTACCGGATCAAGGCATCACCTCAATGAAGGAAGCGCAAGCTCTCCTCCTACGTAACTTCCGAATAGGGGGTGCCCAGGAAAGCGACTCCGCTGAATGGCTCACCGAAGTTACAAGAGACCTTCTACAGCCCATCCCCTTCCGGGAAGTTTTCGTGATCCTTGCCCTTTTCCTGCCACAACTCCCCTTTGCAGAGGGAGCACAGCTGGCCACCCAACTCTGGACCAGCCCAGCCATCCGTCGTCAGTCTACAGTCGTCCAAGTCACCCCGATAGCTCAAGGATTGCGAGGCGTGAATGAGTACCGCATTGCTTTCCCGGCCCACTCAATGGCGGCTGCCTTCTGTGTGCAAGAACCCACAGAGCAGCAGTATCGCCAGCTGTATAGGATGCCGGTAGACAAGCTCCATGTCGGCTGTCAGGTGGGTAAAGTCTATCGTATAGTGGTGAAAGAAGATGCAGAGGTATTTACGCTGCTTGGGGTCCTCTTAGAGTATGCAGCCCAGCCCAAAAAGAAGTCTCAACAAGGAGGAGAAGAAACCCTAGAAGAGTCAACGGCTCGGCATAGTAGCCCAAAGGCATGGATCATAGCCGTGATCCCAGTCCCAGAGCAAATCGACATTCTGGTAGGAGAGGAAGCACAGCAAGACATGGACCTCAAGTCCGCTTTCGTCCCGGCCATTCCTCGCCAACCGTTTCTTCGACTACTCTTTGGAGACCCCAAACAAAGTCCCGGAGGCGTAGCCGACAACCTGAGAGAACATAGAGCACTGCTCCTCAAAGCTCCCATTGGCCTTCTGGCTGCGCATCGCTGGTTTATGCCACATGACTTGCCAGCAGTGATTTGTAGCCTCCTGCATAGCAGTGCAGAGGTTCCCCTTGACATGCTCGCAAAAGATGCAGAAGAAGCAAGCCATGGCCGACTTGGACGCCAATGGCACACAGACGAGCATTGTCCCAGCCCCTCTCCGGTCGAAGCTGCGTTGCAAGCAGCCCTCGGAAAGGTCAATTTTAGTACACCGGAAGGCCTTCTGGCTGGCCTTGGGTATGCGATCACACGGCCTGGGCATTGCTGCCAATTCCAACAGGCCAGTGCAGCCTCGGAGAGGTCAGGAGTGTCAGGTGTTCATCAGTGGAGCGTGATGCTTCCGACCAGCGCACGTGTCGCGCAGGAAGTCTATGAACCTCTCACAGGGATACAATACCCAATGCTCTGCAGTTGCAAGAATGGATTGTGGCAAATAGGGACAAGCTCCATACGGGAAAGCGAGGAGAAGCCCACCGGGCTGAGGTTCGTGCAAAATGGATTCACCATGACCCTCGTGAGGGAGCGGTTTACCTGCAAATAGAGTCCTGGTTACCAGTCACGGAAGCCGAACAAGACAACATCCTAGTCCTGACAACCAGGAAGGAAAGCGCCAATAGCCTTCGCAGCTTCTGTCACCAGTCCCGCCGCAACACCAATGTCGAAACAGCAGTCAAGCTACTGCCAAGCACTGTATTGTCCTGCATGGCCACTCCAGCTTCCTTAGTGGCCACTCCAACAATTCAGACTTCGACAAAGAATGTTACACCAGGGCCAATGTTGCCCTCAGCAGAGCTACGGACCTTACTGTCCTAGCATGTCCGCTCAACATGCATGGTCTTGAGGGTGCCGCACAAGTCATTGCTGCGCTCCTGCATGGAGCTTGCACCCTGCACACCAGCAACACTTCGCCCAGTGTAGCACACGTTGCAGGAACCTTTGAAACCGGCCAGCCAGACGTCAGAGCTGAAACTGCCGCCTTCCTCAAGGCCACAGAGCCGCACCCCTTATGGGAGGGACCCACCCCCCTGTGCCTTGCGGAACACGATAACGGAAAGGTGAGGCGCCTCAGATTAGTCCTCGCGAAGCAAAGTTGCCTCTCACAAGGCGAACAAAACCAGCTCCTGTTTCAAACCCATCCTCTCCATGGTAGCGGACTGCTGTTTGGGTGTGCGGCAGATGGGCTCCCCAACCCTGACTGGCTGGTCGTCCCTGACACCAGTCATCCCGGAGCTGGCGCCTGCTACATGCTGCAAGCAAAGCAGGCGGTTCACGCTTCTTCACGGTTGGCAGCACAGTCCGCTGTCCACCAGGCAAGAGTGACGCAGCCAACAAGGCGAGGCTCCACCAGTTTGAAGCACTCCACAAAATATACTTTTATCATGCATGGCGGAATGAATCGCTCGATAGAGAAGGCTCCTCCCTGCTACTGCCCCGGGCACCAGAGATGCTCCAACAAGGATGCTTCTGGCGCCCAGTAGCACATACCTCGAATAAAGTGCAATCTTCCGCCACCGGCACGCCCGCTGGTAGCCGGGCCTCGGACGGCCTCGGAGTCCCCAGCTCTGAGGGGCTCCCGAGCCTCCTCCCATCACACCAGCCTGCAAGGCCGCTATGACCGTCCAGTCTCGATCAGCAGTGGGGAAGAAGCTGACAGCTCCCCTACCCAGGCTTCTGAGCCTAGAGCACTGCCGCAACATGCATCTTGCGCAGCTTGTGCAGCTTTTGCGGCTGTCGGCTGGGCCTGCACCGATGCACTCTCGACACCCTCTGTTTGCGTTGTTGGCATCGAGTGCTTTTGAAAGCGGTGCCACTCTTGCGTCGCTCTCTGCTCGGATTGTACCGTAAGGTCGGCCTCCGCGAGCCCAGCATG
Source organism: Durusdinium trenchii (assembly GCA_963970005.1). Lineage (NCBI taxonomy): Eukaryota > Dinophyceae > Suessiales > Symbiodiniaceae > Durusdinium > Durusdinium trenchii. The sequence goes on along the minus strand of CAXAMN010023228.1, from coordinate 647,426 downwards.
GTCCCCTTCCTCACCTAGGGCAATCTCAATAGGGCTGATTTGCATGCCTGCGCCCTCTCTTCGCGGATCCTCGTCCGGTGAGTGGGAATCTTCTTTAATGCCATGCACTGTAACACCGCCAGCGGTTTGACCGCCTTGGACTTAACCGCACTGTGTTTGGTGGCCGCGGCCTTTGGAGTCCCTCTACAAGTCTCAGTGGTGGTGGCAGGCCTTTCCCTTTCTACCTGCTGTTGTGACGTGTCTAACTCCCTGGGTTCACCTCCTTCAGAGGGCGCTCCTGTTCGGGCCAGCGATGCTTGCTGCCATCTCCGCCTCATGCCTTTGAGCGCTTGTGCGCCTGGTGCACCTGCCTCTGCTTGCTCAGCTGGAGGACAACTGCTTGGGCAGTCGCCTTCCGCCACATTGTTGTTGTCTTGGATGTTTTCGCGGTGCCTTGGCAGACCGCTCGGGCAGGCTGTGATTTCGGCGGGCTCAGTCATCACACTGGTGGCTCCGGTGGCGACGGCGGGGGGTGCATCGAGCCGTTCATTGGCCTGAGAGCAGGGAGAGGCCACAGAGGGAAGAGACTTTGCAGACAGACTGGGAGCGGATCCCATCCACTGGCACGTAATGTCCTTGAGAGGACACAGAAGAGGAGTCATCGACCTCCCATACACTGGCTATCTCATGCTCCTCTTCTTGTTCGACAACCGAATCATCAGTGGCAGCTTCTTCTTCCCTATCCTCGGCACCCTCATGAGGACTTGTTCACCTAGTGCACCTGCCCCTGTTTGCTCAGTTGGAGGACAACTGCTTGGGCAGTCTCCCTCCGCCAAACTGGTTTGGTCCAGGGGGCTATTTTGCTGCTCTGGCAGTTCTTTAGGACTGGCTGGGGTGATGGCTGAGGTGATGGCTGGGGTGATGGCAGATCCCTTTCTAACCTCTGCTTCTCCAGTGAGGGGCGCACTTAGCTGTACACTGGCTTGAGAGCGGGTAGAGACCGCTGAACTAGAAAACTCTGCAGACTGGGGGTGAACCTCTTCCTCTGTTCCATGCTGCCTACTAGGAGACGCAGAGGACGAGTCATTGAGCTCCCAGACACTGGCCTCATCGTGCTCTTCTTCTTGCTCGACTGGACCATCGTCTACCTGCATCTGTGAGTCAAGGCTGCTGACTTCGTGCGCCGACCTCTCCTCGCCACTTGTTGGGGAGGTGACTGAGCTGCACAAGCTGTTGAGCTAGACCAGCCACCCTTGGCACCCCCTGTTGCATTGCACGCCAATCTGCCCATTGAATGGCCCCTGGCGCGTATCAGTGTCTACACGCGCCACATTAGTGTCCTCCTACGTGTTACGCTCAATAGAAGACTTGCGGAATTAAGCTTCAGCTCGCTGGCCCTGATGCAAACAGTCGTCATGTCCTTTGCGCGGGGCCTGTACCTTGGCAAACCTGAGCTCGCCATAGACCATGTGCATGTTTATTTCACTGTTCAAATAGTGCACAAGGTCATTGCGCAATGTGACGCGCTGAAGCTTAAGGAAAGCTCGCTTGCCGCTTCTGAGCGATACAGGCATAATGTGGATAATGCTGCTAACAATCCTTGGGGGTCTTTGAAGGAAGACGCTCGCACAAGCAATATCCCCCCATTCCGAAGACCCCTATCCTGGCGAAGGCTTATGAAGAAGGAATTCTTGACGCAAGCTTTGGGCAGATCGTTTCTTTTGCATCCTTTTATCAGACCAGCTTTCGCGTTGAGGTCCCACTGTGGCACAAACTCGAGGATGGGATAGCTGACCCTTCACCCGATAGTCATACAGCACCGAGACGCGGGTCTGCCAGGGAGACCCTGGTAGACAAGGGACCCAGCCCGAGGAGTAGCGGCGATGCCACCGAACGCCCTAGTGCAAGGACAGACCGTGCTGAGGCGAATGCTGAAGAGGAGACCACAGAGGAAGAGAGTTACGTCCCAGCCACGGGGCAAGGATGCTTTTCCTTTGAGATGAGCTTGCTACAAAGAGCGGCGCAAACCTTTGCAAAACGCTCGGTGGCTGACCACTATTTGCAGGTTGCGAGATGGCTGCATGCTGCGTTAGCTACGACCATCTCGAAGAAAAGTTGGCATCTTTTGTCCAAGCACCGCGCATGCACCGTCACCCCCCTCGCCCTGCTTCGGGTACACTTCAAAATCGGATACCTCTCCACGGAACAATCAGACAGAAAGAAGCCCTATGCTGCGACCGTACAAGGCCAGACTGTGCGCAACTGGGAATGGCACGTCAACCAAGTCATGCCTACGGGCTATCTTGCAATGACTTATCGCTTCCGTGCAATGAGAGAGGCCGGTGCGGAGATCGACTATTTTCGCCTGATAGATCGCACCGTTGAGCTGCCCGATACAGAAGGGACATCTCGAGAGGCAACGGTACAAACCAAACCACAAACCTCCTCGTCTGGCCGTCAGTAAGGCAGTACCACAGTGAAGATGATACTGTACCATAGAAACGAACCCACGTTCTAAAGGCAGTGCAGGTAGGCCCGGCGGTATCCCAAGATGCTGTCGCTACTCACTAAATTAAGGTAGGGAGCCGTCATACACAGTAGCTTCCATCTTGACATCGGTCACACCAGCCACTGCTGTAGGACAGGCTGCACAGACACCCTCTCGGAAATATTGCAGGGTGGGTTGCCCGTAGGTAACTACTGTTTACCGCTTCCCGGGCGCTGCCCATGTTGCACCTGGCAGGCAGGGATACCACTACAGGGCGCTGCCCGCCTCTCGGCTCAAGGCGCTGCCTGGGACTGCGGGAGAGGGCTGCCAACAGCGTGACAGTCCCCCCATATGGCAGAAGACGCAAGCAGAACCGTGCGCCAAGCACAGCAGGCTGACTGGGAAGAAGACAGCTTCTTTCAACTGTACCTCACCACACTGGCTGGTACGGTGATACAGCTACAAGTCCCTGTCAGCATCTACCACACGTGGGAAATGTTGGAGGAGTACCTAGTGGAGCGCCTGCCTTAGTCCCATAGAAACGTTTGGGTGTGAACTCACCCTACTCAATGCGGATACTCAGGTGGCACTTCAAGACCCTGTACAAGAAGAACTATGGAATACCAATCACTTCTGTCTCATCGTGCATGAGTGCTTTCGGAGTCTGGAGAACAACAAGCCCCTCCAGGGGCTGGACTATGAAGACTGCCCGAAAGCGATTCGAGTCCCTGTCTCTGAATCAGGTATCCTTGAAGCCAAGGCCTTCCACTCGACCACGCGAGTCCGCCACGCCTGCTTAGATGTTGGCTTTAGCACAATCAGCCCGCAAGCGTGGCGGTATCACTCCCTGCGGATCGTCAAGCTGCCGGACACGGTTGTATCGTTAGGATATGCAGCTTTCCAGGGATGTTACTCCCTGCAGGTGGCCGAAATGCCAGGATGTGTTGAGTTTGGTGTTCGAGTATTCTCTGAATGTTGTGCGCTGGAGAGTGTCGGTAACATCGTCGATGGAGGCAGCCATCTAGCGATGGAGCCATCATCAGTCAATATGCTTTCGAAGAATGCGCTAGCTGGACTCGTCAAGGTTGGAGCTGTTCGCTTGGCCTGAGCTGCATCGTTATCACTCACGGAGACAACCGTTTCTATGGGTGACGCTGCTGCAGAGGGTTCTTCAGAGGCCTCTGCTGCGTTCGTCTCAGAGCCTACTTGCTCTTCTTCTGTACTGCCAATCATGATAGGGGAGGTCGGGATTCCGTTGCCTGACCTTGACTAGCAGGTTCCGGTACTTCACTTGGAGGTGAAGTCTCCTCGCTCTCTGCTGAACTGGTCTCGGTGAGACTAACTTCTGCAGAAAACTATCTTGGGCCTGAATTCACTGCGAAAGTCGGTCGGCAAGGTCAGCGCAAAGCGGAGTGCAACGGAGCCAATCAAAGGGGCTTCGCCCCACCCACAAAACTGTGACCAAAAGGCCACTGCATCGAGTGGCGAAAGTGACCTGCCTAGCGTGCCATGGAAAGTCCCTTCTCGTTGCACAACCCTTTCAACTGATTGCGCGAACGAAGCGAGGCATATCAATGGTCAGGCAGCAGAGGCAGAAGCAAACGAACACCCCTTAGCGTTCAAGGAGTGCCAAGGCGGTACACTCTGTTCCTGAAAGAAAGAGAGGCGCTAACGTGCCAGCATTCTCCTGTTACGTGCAAGGCCCGTGTGAAACAGGTGAAACTGTGGACCCATCCTAGCATGGTACTTGTACTTGGTATTCTTCTCCTGAGAGAGAAGTTAACTGGAGATGGACCACTAGTTGGCGTTCATTGCTGACTAGTGAGCTCGCTTGCGACTCCATGTCACAGTGCTGGGGGTTTGAGCCTCGCAGTGCAGAGGGGCAGCTACTTGGGTAACCGTCCATGCTCACTCAAGCCTGGCGCTACTCTGTGAGTTGTTGCCAGGCGTTCATTCAACTCTGTCAGCTACAAGGGGCAATCCAATCACTGTCCCACCGCCATGCTTTCTGCTTGCTCCATGCATACTCAAGGGAGAAGAGCTCTGTACAGTCCCCAAAGGCCCTGTATCCTAGATAACGAATGCTGCCCGGAAGAGTCAGCCTCTCCAAGACCTTGCAACCCACAAATGCTAATTTCTCGCAAGCAGTTCGGCAGCCTGATTGTTTCCAGGCTGTGGCACTGCGCAAAAGTGTGCACATGTGGGGTGTGAATGCCCGTATTGGCAAGGTTGACACGGGTTAGCGCTTTGCAGTTTTCAAGAGCTCTGTGGCCTGTGTGGTGTGTGTCATCTCCGAGTTCCACTTGCTGGATGCCACTTGCGAAAAAGCACCTCTGAGGTAATCCTGCCTGCAGGGAGGTGAGTGCGCACTATCCACCACTGCTCGCACATGAGGTACGGATAGGTGGGCTAGTTTGTTGCAAGTGCTGCGAAAGCTGCTGGGCGGAGAGACTTGACAGAAGGAGCGCAAGCAGGGGAAACAGAGAGCAGCACGGACGAAATCATCGACCTGGAGGCCGGTACTGAAGCCTTCCAAGCCCACCCAGCAAGCTCCTCCGATGACTCCAACACGATGATGGCCTCCCAAACCGCTCCACACGGCCAGCCACCCTCTCGACAATTGCCTGCGGCGCGGGAGACTACGGTCATAAAGGAAGCAGACGAAACGAAGTCGCCTGCGTCCCCTGTTCCCCCCGGGCATACAGAAGGTCGCCGGGATACCTCTGCGCGCGCAAGGACAACAGGTAAACCTCAGCTCGAGGGCAATAGTGGCCACCCGTGTGGCTGCCCCTCTGTGCCTCCTGCTAAAGCAAGCTCCACTAACCTCCCCTCAGGGGAGGAGAAAAGACGCAACAGATGGGCGACGAGTTCGCCAATGGTCTCTGTGGCTCCGCCTCAAGGAGTGGACCCGGCTGCTCGCTCGGATGACAGTCCAACCAGCCCAACCAGCGGGCGCACCCTGCCAGTAAGGGGGCGGTAGAGGCCTCACTGCACGGCCCACGCCGCAGGGACCCCTGCCAGTTAAATCTAAGGCTGCCAAGCCGGCAGCAGTCTCGCAGGAACAGGCCCCAGCGCAAGGTCTCCTCGATGCACTACAGTCTCGGCTGCACACACCGCCAACGCCTGCGACAGGTCTGCTCAGCATCGCAGCGGCCACACAACTGGTGCCGCAAACCCAAGATGCCAGCGGCACCCTGAAGACCCAGGCACCCGCACACATCAACTAAGGAGAAAGTTGCTACTCAGGAAATATACCTCCAAGAGGCAGATGATCAGTCGGGACCACTCGATGCAGCTTTAGCAGAGCAGAGAGCAATGCATACTGGAGAGGCCCACTTTGGCGACCCTGGAATCCACTGCATTTTTGGCGCTTGGTTTTGGGGCCGTCAATGGACAAGATTTGCGCACGCGTCGTGATCCGCTTGGCCGCTTCACATTGTTCCTGATCAGTCAGCTGGTCTCTGGAAGCCCGGTGTCCCTGATGCAGGGCCGCGCAGGACCAGCTGGAGTGGAAACTGCATCGATTGGAAAGTTAACGTGTCAAAACCTGCGCCAATACACGGTGAACACCAATCTCCGGCCCAATGGCCACACGCGCGCATATTCCCCGGGCAAACAAAACTTGTTCTCCAACCGAGGTCCTCTACCCAAACCTACAACCAAGAACCAAACAACATCCAACAGACTTACGCAAAGCCAACCTTTTCACGTTCACCTAAACCAACAAACGACAAGCAACCGACCAACCAAAAAGAATGGTTGAGCGCGAAGTACACTTGGAATGCCTTGGCGCAAGTGTGGAGCGCCCCGTTTGAAGAAGCGCCGGGACTACAATGTTAAGGTTGCGTTTCGTGGCTTTCCGTTGGTCTTTGTGTTTTCTCACTCCGATCCAATTAAAACTTTGTAAAACCCAAACGGGGCGTCGGTACCGCGCATTGGGCCCGAGCGGTACCGAAGCGGTACCGAGGCGGTACCGCGCATTGTAATAGAGGGCCCGAGCGGTACCGAGGCGGTACCGCGCATTGTAATGGAGGGCCCGAGCGGTACCGAGGCGGTACCGCGCATTGTAATAGAGGGCCCGAGCGGTACCGAGGCGGTACCGCGCATTGTAATGGAGGGCCCGAGCGGCACCGAGGCGGTACCGCGCATTGTAATAGAGGGCCCGAGCGGTACCGAGGCGGTACCGCGCATTGTAACAGAGGGCCCGAGCGGTACCGAGGCGGTACCGCGCATTGTAATAAAGGGCCCGAGCCGCAATGAAGTGGTACCGAGGTGGTATCGCGCACTGTAATAGACGGAAGCCTGGCGTAGCTTGCAACAAACATCAAGGACGCGAGCTCAAAACCTCAACAATAATATTTTTTGAAAACCCCCTCCTTCACAACATGCATCAAACAACGACGTCATCGACGTCAAATAAAACGAAACAAGGTTTCCTTGCCATAGTGAACGATCAGAGATGGCTCCTGTAAACATACGCAAACATGACAGGCTCCACGGCGCCAAACCTTCTTCGCTTAACATCTCCCCACCCTTCTTTCCTCTCATCCAAAATTAAGACAGACCACAAAACACAAAGAATGGGTTCACAACGGTTGGTCTCAGGGCGCTAGGTCGACTCACGGCGGATGTCCACCGCAAGCTTGTAGCAAACAAACATGCACCAAGCGTGCAAGGCTTCAATCAGACTGCCGAAAAAAGCAGCTGACCATTGATCCGTAAGCTTGATTGCTTTCGATCAAGAACATCATACAGGCCAAACGCTTTCTCCCCAGCAATTCTCAACCCTCACAGGTTTTCCAAACTTTTTGCTCCTTCAAGGGATCGAAAAAAGTGATTTTTCTGGACACCAGTTTGGGGTCCAAAAACCCTAGCAAAAACCGGTCCCGCCACAGAGGGCCTCCCTAGTTCAAGAACATGTGTGGCCATAAATGTTCGCAGGGTGTGGAGAACAAGTGCCTGCGGCGCTGCAAAACCATGGAAAAGCAGCGGCATGGAAAACTTCTGTCGCGTACGCGCAGAAACAATCGAAACTCTTGCTATTTTTCGCCCGGTGACTAAAATTTTGCCGACAAAACGGCCCCCGTTTTGGGGTCCAGAAACGGACCCCAAAAAAATGGCGGCCACTCATTCAGTCTCAATTTGATTTGCTTGTGTCCGGACGACTTGGCCCCCGTTTTGGGGTCCGTTTCTGGACCCCAAAACGGGGGCCGTTTGTCGGCAAAATTTTTGCCGCCGGTCGAAAAATAGTGCAAGTTTCGATTGTTTCCGCAGGTACGCGACAGATTCGCATACCGCTGTGCCACTGGGTTCCCATGGTTTTGCAGCGCCGCGAGCAATTGTTCTCCACGCCCTGCGAACGTTTATGCCCACACGTGTTCTTGAACAGTATGATATTTCGGTACCAAACGCTGTCAATCGAACGCATTGCTCAAGTCAGTCCCACACTGCTGAGAAACCTACACCTTTGCCTCCGGTTGTGCCCCCTGTCAGCTTATGTGCAAACTTGCCGCAAGAGTGGCCCCTCATGTGTGTCAGTGCCCGAGGCTGGTTTAAGGAATGCAAAAAGCGACGCAAGTCGCCTGGCCAATTCCCCACCAATATGATTGAAGTCATGGCGAGTTAATGCAAAATGCCGAGAAAGTTAAAACTGACAACTGCCACAGTCAAAACTGAATTTAATCGGACCACGAGAAGTGAAGTACCAAAGATTTTTCATTTTGGAAATTTTCGGAAGTCTGCACGGAACTTTTCTTTTGCTTCATCCAGTGGACAGGGCTCAGCTAACACAAACCGCGCACAAACCGAATGCAAGGATCCAACGAAGGAACTTTTTTTCCACGAGTACGGACGCCGTGTGGGCATGGTGCCCAGGTCATCGTTGAAGGGAGGGAAGAACAGTCTGATGGTGGAGAAAAGAACAAGGACACCCAACACGACCCAAAACAAACAACCCAAAGCCCACAGGCCGAGTCTCCACCATCATGTAGTCTTTCCTCTGTGCTAGGTGAAACGGGTGAAACGAAAACGAGTGACTAGAAGTGGGCCTGAATTCACGAACGAAAAGCATATCGGCGCAGGTCTGTGCTCTAGCAAAGTCACAAAAAAGGCTTCAAAGGGACTTTACTTCACGATTGCAAGTGACCAGCGGCCACACCACGGTGCGGCAAAATCATGGTCACGATGCAGGTCAGGAGTATCGCAATGCTCCAACGTCGGTTGCATCCATGTCAAATGGAATAGCGTAGCTATGAAGCATGCCGTGGAAAAGACCTTTCTTGTGGCACAACCCGTACAACTGGTTGCACTTACAAGTCCAGTGGCATGTTACCAGGCGGTGATCAATCAGTGGCGGCCATAGCAAACGACGAAAGCCTGCAGGTAAGGGTGCGAAAGGGCACACCCCCCCGAAGGGAGGTCAACTCAGCACCCTTTGGCACTCAAAGGTGCCAAATAACAAACAGAAAGGGATGTCTTCTAGATCCGTGAAGTGCTGCACCATTGCAAAAGGTGATCGGCGTGCAAGGCCCGTGTGAAACAGGTGAAACTTTGAACAATCCTAGCATGGTATCTGTACCTCTTTGTACAAAATTGGAAATGTCGGACATCAACAAAGAGAACTAAGGTTCCCCCTGGACATCCTCCATTGCCACTCTCTACCACCCGCCTGTTAGGAACGAGGAGCTAAGGCTCTCATTCCTATTGGCTCACAGCGTTGCGAATGGCGAGAAGAGGTCGGTGATCCTACTTAGTGCTTGCGCGTCTTACTTGCCGTACTACGCAGTCGGTTAGCTTGTCCCCCATTCCAGCCACAAAGAAATTGCTGGTTCTGGCAGGTCTGAACAGTTTTCTTCCCTGTGATCACTGGCATCTGTCGACAGCTCTCAGCGCGGGCATATCGCCATGATACACATGGGTGGAACCTCCTATGGAAGGGTACAATTGCGATGTTTCTCGTGGAAATTGTCCTAGTGTGATTTCTGGCCTACCCTGGACTCACGCTAAGGCGCGTGCCCAGACTCTTAGCGAGTAACTGCGAGACCGCGCTTGCTGCGGCCAGAAAGGCTTGTTTTCATCCAAGACCAGGGGTATACCCCATGTCCGGGATCATATGCAGCCAGGGTGGCCATCGCATAGCAGGACAAATGGCGAAAGCATTCTCTTCAGCATAGACTCCTCGCCATTTATGCCTTCCTGGCATCTTGGCAAGCCTACTAAAGACAGTGCAATCTAGGAAGGCCCTACTTCCAATGTATCTTAGTGAAGGCGGGATTGCAAGCTCAACTAGGGCTGCACAGTTCATGAAGGCTTTGACTCGGATTGTATGGAGAGTTGTCGGAAGGAGGACTTCTCTGAGACTAGTGCAGTGCACAAAGGCGAATTCCGGAATTTCCTCAACATTGGTGTTGCAAAGGTCTACACTCTTAAGCAGTCGGCAACTGTCGCATGCATGCGCTCCGATGGCTACAAAATGCTTTGTGAGCGCACGTAGAGCTAAGACAGCCCGGTGTTAGCTCACCGGTCCTAGCTTGCAGTGCTGACCCTCGGGGGGATGGAAGCTCACTTAAGGTAAACTCAGCAAGGTTAATACACCCTTGAAAGAGGTATTGCCCTAACTTGGCTTCGCTATTGAACATATTTGCAACCCCTTCCGATGCATACACCCATTGCAAGGAACAACATTCCGCAAAGGCTTTATACCCAAAATCTCGACACCCCGGAGCCAAAACGCTGTTTAGTAGTTTGCAGTCACGGAAGACGTTGTCGGCAATGCCTACAACCGTGGCCGGCAGTTTTGCCAAGCCTCTGCTCCAATGAGCCTGATGCCTGGCTCTACACTGACGTGTCTCAGGCGTGGAACCCCTGCAAAGGCCCCTTCTGGGACAATTTCTTCTGGGTTCATGGGGACATGAACTGCTAGCGGAATGTGATGGATAGGGCAATCCTCAAGTTGTTCTTGAGATGGCAGGATAACACTGCAGTTCCGAAAGACAATGGTGTATGCCACGCCTTGCTGTAGCTTGTCCCAGATTGGGTCCTCTAGGTAAGTCTGTGTGGCAGTTTGTAAAAAGTCAATGAAGCACCCAAATACTTTGAGATCAGTAACAGAAACGAGATAGTCCATGACCTGGTCTTCGAGATCCTCAAAGCGGTCAAACTTTGCAACACTGAGAGAGACATGAAAAGTCTCTCCCGAAAGCGTGGTCAGCATCAGGGAGCATTCCATGACCGGCTCCTTTTCAGGGGGAGTGCTAATCATGGATGAATCGTCAGGCTCCATGTGCGACAGGCTATTTGCAATGATTGTTTGAGCCAAAGGTGTCTGGGTCTGCTTGTGGGCTGTTCCCAAGGCCAGGGATCCTGAAGACAGATGCTAAGGCACCCACCTAGAGTCTCTCATGGACTGGCATGATAGTTGGAGTATTCGTGGTAGAGTTCCTCGTCAAAAGCATCCGAATCGGGTCCTTCCGCAGGGAGCAGCTCCACCCACTGGGGTTTTTTCAAACTTGTCACACATAAAGAAGGCATTGTGCTCTGCCTGCACCCACTGTTCAATGTCACCCCAATCCAGGGGGGTAAATCGCTGCAGTTGCTCACACCCACAGAATGCACGGTTGCCTATATCACTGAGCTCCGTCGGGATGACAACTTCTTGCAGTACCACACAATTAAGGGAAACTTCTTTGCCAATTTGTGTGAGTCGTGGCGGGAGCCATATACAGTTTAAGGCTACACAGTGGGCAAATGTGGAAGAGAGTAGGGCTGTGATCTCTGTGCCCATGAGGTTGACCTCCACAAGGCTTTTGCAATTCTCACAGGCCCGCGGCCCGATATTGTGGAAGTCACTCGGTAAGCAGAGCTGTTCAATGCCTGCGCCGCAGAATGCCCCTTCAGGCAGCGCTCGAGGTTTGTTAGTATATGGTCCATGTCAAAGGTGATGGTTGTAAGCGTGAGGCAACTCTCGAAAGCATATTTGCCTAGCTGTGCCCCTGGTGCCAGGACGTTGCTGTCCTCTGTTTCATGACTGGCCCCAACTCGACCTAGGGAGCAGCACTCCGCAAACACCCTTGGACCGTATTGGACACACCCCGGAGCGGCCACCTCTCGCAGCACATAGCACCCTTGGAAAGTCCCTTCCGCCAGACTTATGACCGAGGGTGGAAGCTTGACAATTTGTAGTTGCTGACACGTCTGCCAGGCCGCAATTCCTACATGTTGAATGCCAGTTGCCACTTCTACGCGCCGGAGCGAAGGTGCAGCATAAAATGCTCTGTCGGCAATTACCCCTCGCGGGTTGGCCGGGACACGAACAGCTTTGGGGTAGCTCTCGTTGCCGTCGTCCTGGAACTGCCAGACGGAATGCCCATCTACCATGCAGGGACGAACTACAATTTGGAGCTGCGGTCGTTGCATGAGCACAGTGCGAAATGCCTCTGGCAGGGGTTGCTGCGTGTGAAGGTTGAGCAACTCCAGTTCACAGCCGAAGACATCTAAATCAGAGACTGTCGGCAGAAAGCAAAGAATGTCGTCTTCAAGCTCTGCCACATCCTCATAATGGGAGAGGTCTGCCTGCATTGCATATACCGTACCTGCTATGGTAACCAACTCGAGGTTGATCTCATAACGGTCTTGGTGAGCCGGCATTGTCGCGTAGGCGGTAGTTCGCGCGTGTTTGCTCAGTTTGCTTGAGCCAAACTACTGAGACACCGAAAATATATCCATTGCGACCACTATGATGACAATTAGGCCACAAGAAGGAGGGTGGCTAAGGCCACCCACCTCTTGGAGAGGATCGAGCGACGCGGAGACGGTTGCTGTGTGGGAGGACCCCTACTGCCGACTACCTTACTGCCACCATCCATAGGACCACCCATAGGGCGAGGGCGATGGGGGGGGCCTACTGTGCCAGGAAGACCATGCTGCCGACGAGGAGCTTCCCGATCCTGGCGGGGGGACAGTCCGGCGAGCTTTATTACTTGGGTCGGAGGCTTCTTGACTGTAGCCCATGTGGTCCCGAAGCGCCTGCTTGTGGTCCGCGAGTTGAAATCTAAAGTTGGGGTTCCCAGTGAGCCATGCACAGAGCTGATCCCATCGTTCTTCGGTATAGAGGTGTGAGCCATATTGGTTGTATGGGCGATCTGCCATCCTCGGAGTGAAGGGATATCCATGGTGGTAGTAGTCACTGAGGACACCACCCGGGACTTTGGTCAGCATCAAGCGGGGAGACAGCAGATGCCACCCTGTGCGGGACATGGCAACGCGTAGCCCGGAGGTCAGCCACTGAGCTACTACAGCACTTTCTGCTTCGATGTTCCCTTGCTCGAAATTGCCGAGCGCCGTTGCTAATCGAGTATAACCTATGCCGAACCGTCCATATCCCTTAGCAAAGGCATAGTTGGGTTCAGCCGCCGTGTCCTCGTCCTCTGTGGCTTCTTCAGTGCCAACTTCTGGTGGTTCAGTTCAGCTGACCCGGTAGCATCAGAGGCAGAGTCTTCTTCTGCAGGCACGTCAGCAGTGGGGTGTTTGGCAGTTATCAGGTCTCTCCACAAGGGGACTTCGATGCGCAGCCTCAGTTGCAGAAGGGAGGGAAACGAGAAAGCTTGCCCCAAAGACGGGTCAAGGGCACCACTAAAGTAGGCTCTTTCTGCCCAGGAAGTATCCGGCATTCGGGGGTACCGGTCGTAAACAATGTCTTTAGTGTGCACTCCCACCACGAGCAAGGGGTTATCCTCAGCATCCTCTTCTTTTGGCCGGTAACCATAGCCCCCCTTCACTTCCGCGGGCGTGAAGCCCTGCCGCTCCATGGCTACGACCAGGTCAGGCAGGATTTGTACTGGCAGGTAGACAAAGAGGTCATTGGTGGGTAGCGTCTGTTCCCCATGCTCCATTCCCCTAACAAAGGACATGATGACCGTGCGCATAAAGGTGAGGGCATCGACATCTTTTTCCTTTGTAGTTTGTGATTTTCCTTCCTCTGCTTGTGCTGTCCCTGGGCCCTGATGCCTGTGTTGATTATCAAAGGAACAGCACCTTGCGATGAAAGCGAGGAGACCATACTGCCAGAATCGGGGGTTTGCATAGAGGGCGAGTTGTTTGTGAGTGATGAAGGGACATGCTGGATGCCCACTCTTCACAAAGGCAAAGAGGTTGGACAGGCGAGCAGCAAAGGCTTCACTTATACGGAGAAGGTCCCCTATACAGGCCTGGTTGATTTCATCTGGAATGTTAACAAAGGAGGAGCCTCGGAGTGCTTGTTCTGTAACCCTCCTCCAGAGGAATGTACGGACGAGGCGATTAATTTGCTTGCTGGAAATAGCAAGTCTCGCCATCGGCCATTCCCTCGGCAGGTCACTATAGATCTGTAACGCGGGGAGCGGCACCCTTTGCCTGGCAGTTTCTCTGGCCGCTCGAGCCGCATTTTGATAGTCGTATAGGGCCTGCATGGCTCTCTGCTCAGATTCCAATTGGAGATCAGTGTCGGCCGTGCCTCCACGCTCTGCATTCTCTTGATCACTGGCAATGTCTATTTCAGTCATCGCATGTGGGCGCTCTTGCGCCGATCCAGGGTGGTCAGGTGGTGTCTTAGGGTTCCTGCAAGCGGGAGCTACCAGATTTTGAGCATTCCGACTGGCCAGGTCTGCCAGTGTGGCCAGTGGTTGCTCATGTTCAGGAATGCTGCCGGGTGGTTGCCTGGATGGTGGAGCAAGTGATTTCCGTAACTTCTTGGACTGAGCTCGCCCGGCACTAGCCTTGGACCCCGGTCTTCGTTTGATTGGGGACTCAGAGGATTGTGATGTGGGGCTGCTACTTGAGGGGTCCACGTCCTGTGGAGGTAGCTCGCTCCCTGCATCATCTTCTGCCTCCAGCATTTCATCTTGCGCGGGACATGCATCAGGATGGGCCGGACGATTGCTAAGGCAATCACCCTCTTCTTCTGCAGAGGTGGTGCTAGCACTAGCATCATCTGCCATGCGCGCGTCATCATCCTCCGGTTGCTCTGTGCTCGGGATAGTGGGCGACTCGGAGGAGGAGCTGTGGATTGAGACTGCTTCATTTGCATCTTCTTCAGCCATTGCAGCATCTGTCACAGCAAGGGAGGTCGGCGATTGTCCCTCTTGCACTTCTTGTTCCTCTTTTTCTGGGTCACGGTCAGAGATAGAGAGGACCTCAGGTGTCAGAGTTGGCCGAGGCCAGTAACAGCCATGCTCTAAAAGGCCTGGTTTCGGTGGCAGGACAAGGTCGGATTCAGGGGCATCTAGGACTGGCTGCACTCTCCACGCGTCGTAGAAGTACACCCGGTGCAGTGCTTCAAAGGTATAATCCTGCGCACTGCGCTGTTCGCGTGTGCTTGGCGTTGGTTGATAGCGCAGGGAGCTTCCTACGCTACATCGTTGCCCTGGGCCAGAGCTATTGTGGAGAAGTCTCCATCGTCCTGGCTGCTGCCCATCTGTTATGACTAGCCACTCTGGCTCAAGCGAAGAATCAGCTGCGTAACCATAGACAAGGTTATGCAAGACCGTACCACCAGGCAGGTAGGGCCCTTCTAATAGGCTGGTAATTTCTGCCTTGGTCAAGTGCGTGAGCGTAGCTAAGACGAGACGTAAGCGCCTCACCTTACCGTGATGGTGTTCTGCGAGACAGACCGGTAGAGGGCCGAGCCACATTGGATGAGGCAGGAGCGCCTGTTGGAAGAATGTCGTGGCTTGCGCTACCTGAGTGGCTCTAAGGTCCAAGGAGCCTAAAATGTCAGGCTCTTTGTTGCTGTCATAGGTATATATTGTTTGGACACCATGCAGGAGGGCTGCTAGGACTTGCAGGGCCCCAGGCATTCCTTGCATGTTCAATGGGCATGCTAGGATGGTAAGGTCAGTGGCTCGGCTGTATGCTACATTCGCTCGTGTGAAGCACTCCTGATCGTAATCTAGGTTGCGTCCTTCGCCACTGAGAAAGGTTGACACTCCGTGAATGACGATGCAATGCTTGGCCGTGGCGCCTGCAACCTTGACTGCAGTCTCTGCATTCGCCTTCTTACCGGCAATGGAGAAATAGTTGCGTAGGTTCGTGGCCCCTTCCCGGGTGGTTGTAAGGGCCAAGATGTCATCAGTGTCAGAGCCTGCTTTGGTAAGTTGGTCTTCGAGATGTTGATACACTCTTACTGTAGGGTCATTGTTTGGGTTTTGCTGCGCCTGTACATTGGGCGAAGCATGGCACCAGTGGACGAAGCGTAGGCCTGTGGCAATCCATTGATCCTCTCGAATGGAGGTGGTACCTATTTGCCAAGTATCTCCCATTCGGCTGCACAACATGGGATACTGAATTCCTATTAACGGCTCGTACACTTCTTGGGCAACTCTTGCACTCGTTGGTAACATCAAGCTCCAGCAGTGTGGGCTCGCAACTCCCGATCTCTCAGCCGCAGTTTGGGCCTGTCGGAAGTCAAGCGGGCTGTCTGGGCTGGTAGCTGCATATCCTAGACCCACCAGCAGTCCTTCTGGGAGATCCAGATCCACTCTGGAGAGGTCTTTGTAGGTGGACTGTAACTGGCAAGCGAACGAAGACGTGGCTTGGACCTTCTCCGTGCGAAACCAGCTACTCCCCAAGGGCCTGTGGCCCACGACTTTGGCAGTTTCTTCTAGGGCACTAAGGCCAAAGCCTCGGCCGTGTCGGAGGAGCGTGTGAAAGACCCCTGGTATTTCACGCGGCATGTACCAGGTAGTGGGGGCTCGTAGCCCAATGGGAGCTTTGAGTAGGAGCGTGCGATGGGCTCTCTGTCCATCGGCTACTCCACCAGGGCTCTGTTTGGGATCACCAAGCAGCAGTCGAAAGAAGGGTTGTCGGGGGACTGTTGGCGCAAAGGCAGATTTGAGGTCTTCGCTAATGAGCAGGTCCACATTCTCCATATGGGTGTTGAGTGTGGAGTGGGTCTGTCCTTTTTGGTCCCAAACAAGCCCAGTAGTGACAATCACTACGTGGCAGCCTGGGATGTATGACGCCGCATCGCTTCCACGCAAGTCATAGTCAGTGCACGCTGTGTTAGTTTCTGCCTCTTCCCTGCTTACTGGCCGAATGAAATATCTTTGGTGGTCCGGCTCTAGGTCAAAAGCTGTGAGCAACTTAGTGATTGCCCGACCCGCTGGATTCTCTTTATGCACCACTGCAATCTTAAGGTGAGTGGTGAGGGCCAGCCAGGCAAGGAGAAAGGTCAGGGATCTGGTCTTGCCCGCTCCAAAGACACCTGCTACTGCCAAGGTAGATCTGCCAGCTCGAAGGGCCAGAGCAAGACTGGCGGCCATCGAAACGATGTGCCCATTATCCTGCCGGGCGGCAGTTCCTAGGGCAACAGCAAAGCTGGCTGCTTGGGGACAGTGTTGCATTGTATTGCCGGAGGTCAGCAGCTGGAAGAGGGCATGCAAGCTCTGCAAAAGGACTACCGTGCATTCTAGTTGATACGGAATGGGCACTTGGCCAGGGATACCCAGCACTGTGGGTTTATGCTCTGCCGCTAAGCTGGCCATTTGCAAAAGGTGATCAGCAGTGACCGTATCTCCTGCTTCCGCGATGGCCAACACTCGGAGCTTAGTTGCTCTAGGTTCTAGCACGCATAGGCTAGGTGGGAAAACCCATGGCGCTGGGCACGCTAGTCCGGTTTCGGTTGGCGTGGGCAGCGGCGCGAAATCTTCCGGGAACGGTACTAAGGCAACATCCCAGTGCCGAGGGCTGCTCAGCCGACGAAGTTTCTCACTTGGTGATTCGTCCCCTTTTCGTTTCCGAGAGGGAGACACAAAGGCAAGCAAAAGCGCCAAGACTGAGTAGCACGCGCCGTGCTCCTCCAGAACGATTCGATAGGCCTTCCCAGCCTGCGAGCCCATATGCACCGTACTTGGGGGGCTGCTGGCTAGTTGTTCGAAATTACAGCTCTGGAAGTGCGCTGGGCAAAAGATAGCCGTTTGCGACCCCGAAGGAAAAGCTATGCGATATTCATGCATGCCCTGCAATCCGGTAGGTGTGGGAGTGACCTCCACAACTAGGCCAAATTTTCGAACAGTGGGACTACTCCACAGTTCTTGTCTTGTGGTGGCTTCATCGACAAAGGTGAGCTGCGGAAGAAAGAGTGCCAGAATGACAAAAACTTCTCGGAACGGGATCGGTGCCAATAGGTCTCGAGCCATCTCCGTCAGCCATTGAGCACATGCGCTTTGATTACCTTTGCCAACCCGGAAGTTTTTGAGCAGCAGCGCCTGTGCTTCTTCCATGGAGGCAATTGGCTGTCCGGCCACGCAGCTTTGTAGTAGCACAAGCAATTCCTGGTCGGGACGGTGGAGGTTGGACACCAACAAGCTGATAGCTCCTTCCCAATCATCGCTTGTCATGGCCGTTTCAAAGCGAATCCAGGAGGCCAGGCGCATCGGAGCGGCGATTCGATCGCGGCGAGGAACAACATCAGGGTGCGTGAGCTTCAGCGTGGTGAGACTCACTTTGCCCGTAGGGAGTTGGCACTGGAGCCAGTGCCAATAACAGTGCTTGTGCTTACCCATCCATCTTGCAGAGTCTGTTACATACGTGATGCGCAGGGATCGTTGCAGAATGTCGAGCTCGTTCTCTGTCGGCTTCCAGTCACACAGGCAATCCTCAGCAGCATGGACAAGATAGTAGTTGCGCCTGTCAGGTTCTGCAGTGGCTACGAGTGCTGCTAAGACGCTCTTCGGCATCGCAATGGCGCCTAGGCGCGCTGTGATCCGACTGGCTGGCCAGAGGCAACGAATTGCTAAGGCAATCACTGCTCCTGTGTAGCTGCCTGCACTAAAACCATTTACTGTAAAATGGGGGGGATCTGCTTGTTCAGCCGGCCGCAGACACCCAAGCACTGGCAAGTAGGCAAGAAGTCGCAGTGGCTGTAACGAAAGTAGCTTCCACCAAAGACCACTGAGAAAGGCCTGGTGCGGCAGCCGTCGATGAGCAGGGAGCAGCCTCGCTGCTTGCAGCACATGCTGTGTACGTTGGTACAGAAGGGCTGCCTTGCCGTACCCTAGATCTTCCCACTTCTGGCACGGGTTCTGTGTGAGCGCAAAAAGGGTGGCGACCTCATGCACTCCGGTCGACCAGCCATAGGCAACACCCCATTCCTGTTCATCAAGGACATCTGCGGGGGAGAGTGACGGCCCGTAGACTTGACTTTCTCCCACAGGCGGACACGTGCAATGGAAGCGCGGGGGGACCTCCCCTTCAAGGGCTCCGGCCCCCAAGGCCACCACAGTTGATTTGAAATACTGACGGTAGCGGTGGGGAGGTACCGCCAACCCAGTACCCATTGAGTTGGGCAATCATCCATAGGACAGTGACCCATAGTATTTCACCCTGCTGACGTTGGTAGATAGGTTCAAACACCTGTGGTGCAATGCCTTCCAGGGGCATAACCGAGCCTTGGAGCTGACAGAGCAAGTCGCTATTGACTTGAAGGAATTGCTCTTTTTCTCCGGGGACAAGACACTGGGGGTGAGCTAATGCAGCCTGCAATTCCTCATGCGGACATGCTTCAATGTCTTTATGGACTGCAACTACCCCTCGTAGCTTGGCGACTTGACTCCATGGCACAAAGAGGGGAGGAGACAGCTGTTGCGGACAGGGAGTGCATGGACGAGGGTCAGGTGCCTGACTACCCTGCGTCGAGTCGCTTTCGATTGCTTTAGCGAGTCGATCCGCTCTCTTGGCAGAAGTATCAGACGAGGGCGTGGACACTGACTCCACATCTGCATCACCGAACTCTGCCGGAAGACAGCTAAGGCTGTCCCCCTGCAGTTGTGCTGGAAAGAGTTCTGTCGCTTGCGGACGAATCGCCCGCCACTTTAATAGCAGGCAGAAGCGCAAGGCGCTGTTCCCAGCTACACCAGAGAAGTAGCCTGTAAATTTGCACCCACCTACTGGTTTCCAAGTCTCAACGGCCCATGCTGGGGGGAGGTTGGGCATGCCGAGTATCGCAATCGGGAGCGTTTCCCACCCTTGTTGCTCCAACTCTCGTAGTGCAGCTTGCGCTCCAACTTTGGCCTTGCCAAAGGCATGAAATATGGCAGGACGCATACGGTTGCGCGGCAGTGCACTGGCTTGGAAGAGGTGTTCACCTGGCAACGACGCGACTGTGCATGGCCCAGTAAGCATTGGGAGCGCTGAAAGTATTCCCTGTTCAAAGGTGGCGCGAGCCCAGCTAGTGACCCACGGAGTTCGCTCTCTTCCTGCAGGGGTGAGGGCCCTTGGATGGGATTGCCGTGGCCACTTGATTGTGCTGCCTGGACCTAGTTCATTCGGGGCGATAACAGGGCTAGGCCAAAAGTGCTTACACATGTAAAGCCCGTATAAAGACCAGACCATGCATAGGTCAAGGGCGGTTTGCATTGCGATCCCAACAAAAGGGGTAAACATAGTGCCACTGATGACTGTATCGCTTGGATTGACTAGTGGTCTGGCTCTAGATACTAAGGCAAGGCGGCCTGCCTGGAGGTTCTTCGCCAGGGTCGAAGCAGTCGCATCATGTTCCAGCGGACTGTGCTTGCTGCGATTGCCGATCGAAATGACCAGTCCTGCATTATATTCCAAGTGAGCCTCTGTGAAGAGGAGCATGCCAATTCCTGCACAGGAGCTAGACTCTGAACGCGCGCGCCCTAGGAGGTCAACCACCTGGTGCTGCTGATGCGCCAGCTGCAGTAGATCTTGCACTTCAAAAAGCGTGACTGGCACACAGTCATTGTCAATGAGTGCAAAATGTTGCGCAGGATACAAGAAACGCGCTGCCTCTAACACAAAGACTCCTGCCCAGTAGTATGGAACCTTGTGAAGGCCAGTAGTAGCATCCGCACAGACCCAAAGTATGTCAGTTGCTTCTTCTTGCGGACCCACTAGGCACCTACGTGAGGCCCACCATGCTGCAAAAGCCGGCCAATGCGGGACATCTGCCGGCATGCGATTGTCCACTATTAGGTAGATCATTTGATTGTTCATGATCAAGTCACGGTGTGACATTAGTGTCCGAATGATGGCAGTAGTATCCGGCAGGTCACCCTCTGTTTCAAGAGTGGGATACCCGTCGTCCTTTTTGGGTGGCTGCGCACGAACATCAGACAAACCGAGAGTAGGGCAGGCGGAATCAAGGCCGAAAGGACTGCTGAGAGTGTCTTTCATAGCCATCGCTGTATAAGCATCCTCCTGGGACTGCTCCACACTAGCCTCCGTACCCCTGGCAAAGCTGGCCTGGCCATCTGCTGTCAGCCACTCCGCATGATCACGTGTGTATACAAAAGGCACGTGGACTCTGTCCTCCAACCCGTCCGTTAGGTCCAGTGAATTACTGTCCTCCATCCACGGGTCATGTGACATTGGAATTGCTCTGCTCTAAGATACGAGCGCAGCCCCCGCCAGCTAAGGCTGGCAGTTGCCCTGAGCGCCACGAGCAAACGAATGGCAACAATGGTGATGTCAGCTAAGGCTCACCTCACTCATGTATGCTGGGCGCTACGACCTGCTGCGAGCCAAACATTACAGTAAAGTGCATCTGCAGAGGATCAACTGCATCTAGCTTTTAGCAGGGGGCACCTGTGCAAAGTGTACCGTAAGAAATAAAAAAGGGGGACATCATGTTGCAGCAGAGGCATGTCACTACGACCCTGTAACTACTGGTCATGATCATCAGCATGCGGGTGCAAGAGGGAGAGCAACCAGGCTACGTACACCAGGCCACAAAGTTGGGAGTGTAGGTCAGCCAGGGGAGTGAGGAGAGCACCCTGTACATCTTGAGGCATGTAGTCTACAGTTTGTTCGATTTCCTGTACCAAAGCATGTAGACCTTGCACTCTTGCATGTAGGGCTGATTCGATCTGGTGGTGCGCACGTTCTGTATGCCGCTGTGGGGCCGCTTGTTCCGTAGGCTGCGTGTCTACTCGAAGGGCTTGCTGTCGTTGCCTGTCATCATGAGACCAAAAGCCCACTCGCCGAGGGAGGGAGCCTGACAAGGGGCGTGTCTGTAGGAAAATATCAAGAGGGTCTGCGTTCTCTGTGAAGATCCTAGCGTTCACCGCTTCAGCCAACACAGTGAGGAGGTGGCTTTCATGGTGCTGTATGTGCAAAATCATCCTGCGGAGCCGAGTTCGCTTTGCGCCATACGTTGTGGCTCCCCTAGTGTTGATTGCAATACAGCCCTGATGATAGAGCGGGATGATGGCCCCTTCCACGGTTGCCCGGAGCTTTAACAGAGCTGGCGGAAATTCAAACCCTTCCGTCCATTCTGGGAAAGGGGTATTTACGTTTTCTTTAACTGCATCCACTGGAAAAAAATGCAGCAAGTAGCACTGCGCCCTCTGCCCCCTATAGACGAAATTTACAATGAGGTCGAGGACCCCATACCGAATATCTTTATGGTGGAGCTCAAAGCGTACAAAATTAGTGACATCAACATACGTGCCATCATCGGCCAGAAACACTGGTTCTGGATGTGTCTGCATGGCGATTTTAATGTGCAGTTTGGCTTCACAATAGTGCGTGTAAGCGAAACCAGGCTAGGACTATGCAACAGAGGGCAGGCTGGCAAGTTGTTTCTCTTGCTCTGAGCCAAAGGTCTGCAGAGACAAAAGGAGACGTTTGGTAGGGGGCCCTTGTCAACATGGTAAGCGGGGCATTGGGTCTCTCTACTGGTTCGCTGGACAGGGCACTTCTTTGGGTGTGCAAATGCACGCGGCGGTGGTAAGTGCTCATGCGTTCCATCCTCCTTAACACGATATCGAATATGCCCGTGTGTGATATACTGGTGTGCAGGGAGTCCACTGCTAGTTGCCTGTCGGGGAGGCCAGCCGGTGGCCGGTTCCGTAGTTGGCGGCATCATCGTATCCCCTGGGCTAGCAGAGGGGAAGTCTGCGGCGGCCGTAGCTGCTCCCCCTTCACCAGTATCAGGGAGTCGTGCAGCATGCGAGAGCACAGCCAGCAGCTTCTCATGGGTAGGATCAACTGGTGTATCATGCCTGGGAGGATGCACCGGCTTTTTTGGTTGAGTACGACCAGTCGTTTTCCGTTTAGGTGAGGCTTCCTCCTTCAGAGGGGGGCTTCTGTGTCCCGTTGTCTGAAGACCTGCTTTGACTGGCGCTGCAGGAGTCGGGGCTGGCTCATGCACTGTCTGCTGAAACAGTGGGTGTTGATCTGCTAGTGAGAGGAGGAGAGCATCAAAAAATTCTGCCAGTGGTAGTCGTATGCGCAAAACCACCTCAACTTGTGGGCGCCCCTCTGGGCCCTGAGTGAGGGAACATTGATGAGGGCCAACAATGAAAGGCAGGGCCATGAGCAAAAAGCTGCTACTGATTATCCTGTCCAGGTTGGGCAGAGGCGTGCGATCACTACTCAACTTCGAGCCTGAACAGCAGCAGGCTCTGAGTCTCATGCAGTGTGGAGCAGGAGAAACACAACTACCAGGAAGGTAACATATGTCTATAACAAGTAGGTAATGAAACCCGTGATGCGGGTCAGCGTACTCGTTACTGACCAGCCAATAAGGATGATAGCTAGGCTCGATCCGTTCATCACTGAAAACCACTCATGTGGTGGTGCTCTGCGTCTCTCGTAGGGCGGTGAGTATTGTGTCCATTTCGCTAGCTAGTGCCCAGCACGCATTGGCCCCTGGTTGAACATTGCAGCGCTGATGACGTGTACGTACATTTTGGAAGGTGCGTTGGATGTCGTACGCTAGGGCGCGCACTGTGCTAGCACGAGTGATGAGTTCTCGACTAAGCCGTGCGTGCGGCGCGTCGTGACCATCAATCACGTCCTGGTCAGTAAGGGCCTGCAAAGCATACACACCTAGCTGGGCCGGGGGGCGCACTGCAACGGCCTGGGGGCTCATATCTCCACTAGCTCTGACTGATTGTTCATGTATGGGAGTGGGGCGACTTTGCGGTAACATCCAGGGCGGGATTGGCGGTGTCGGACGAGCTGAGGCAATAGGGACCGCAGGTAGAGTGTACATTTGCGAGAAAGGGAGGGAAGCTAAGGCTTCCCCCGGTTCTGGAGGTCTGGCCTGTCCTCGCCCTACTGCCCATCCATGAGGAGAGAGACATTCTGCTTGCTGAAGGATGCGATAAACTATTGCCCTTTGTGGGGCACACCTCCCATGTAGGAGAACGCCATCGTTCGCGATGTGCGGCGAATCCTCGAAGGGAAAAAGGACCTGCCCACTAGTGAGCACCAGGTAAGATCGACGCATCTCAGCTGGCACCGCAACTAATTGCATCTCCGATATGTGAGGGCATGTGCCATCGTCCAAAGGAGTTCTTGGGAAGCCAGCAACAGCCAGTCGCAGCGGAAGCTGTCTCTGAGCTACGATCACGTTGAGTTGGACAAAATGTACCTCTCCATCAGGGTGTTTATAGATCATGCGAGCAAAGGGGGAGAGGTCCAGGCCCCCAGGTCCAATCTCCATTGGTACGGCACACTTGGCTGCCTCTGTGCTTCGCTCAGTGAGGATCTGGACTAAGGTCCAGACCCTCTCCTCTGGGATAGGTGTTGCTTTATGGAACAGTGGTTGCAGGAACAATCCGCCCGTGGTAGCTGCCCTGTCTGTCGCAGCTTTAGCGGAATCATAAATGAGACAACTCTTCGGGCAAGGTACAAACCACAAGCCGACAAACGAAAATAAGCAACAAGTGAAGCAAATGTCATTAGTATAGACAGACAGGGAGGGAGCCAAACACGTAACGAGGGAAGCAGCGACAAGGGAATAGATCAAACAAAGAGAGATTCCTTGCATTTGTGCACCTAAGTCGCGAATCATCGTATACGCCGTCGCTTGGTACTATGACCTTTAATTCTTTTTGTGAGTCGTTGTTCGAGAGCTTCCTGTTGCTCGGGGTGCGCGCCAGTGAAAGTACGTTTTCTGTGTATGCGCACTACAGCAGGGAGAGGCCGTTGAGAGGAGGCACGGGAGTGTGAGCCGGTGACAGGGGCCGCAGAAGTACATTCAGATAGCAGCTGATCAAATTTGGGTTGCAAGGGATCACACCTCATCAGCGGCGGCTCGGTAAGGTCAAAGCCAAAGGTCTGGCAGAGGTGAGTATGCAGGGCTGTGAGCAAGGCATTCTCCGGTCGCGGAGCAACCCAGAAGCCATCATGCAACCAAATGGCTGAAGCAAATCCTACCCTAGGTTGCAAGAAGGAATAGGCAGCCCATGTAACCTGCTGTTCTAAGACCTCAAAATAATGAAAAGGAGCCCCTCGCCCTGTCCGTTCTGGACCAATTGGGCACCATGAGGGGGGATGGTGCATGGCATAACGGCTAGCAGCGAACACTTCTCGAGCAAAACTCACTAAATGACCTGATAGTTCCGCTTGTATGCGCTTCTTGAGGTACTCTATAGCTTCCTGCGGAGTGGCACTGTTGATGATAACAAGTGGCCAGGTCTTTACCAGGGGGCCAATTTCATCTTCTGCTATGTATGCCCGAAGAGCTCCTCTGAGATAATCTCTCATTTGTGCAATTGGCTGTAACGTAAGGTGAACCTTCGCTGTCTTGCATTGTCGTCTCATGAGTTCATAGTGCGCTCCACTAATATCTATCTCCCAACGCGAATGGCCAAAGAGGAGCAGCCGAACCTGCCTCGGCAACCGCTGCGCTGCATTCCCAACTGAGTAGAACCGGCCTCCCAAGGCATCAACGGTGGGCTTGTATCCTACGCTGAGGCAATGAGAGGACGACACTGCCAGAGCAATATAGTCCATTGCAACCCATCTATAGTGTGGGTGCCTTCGGAGTAGCGTGTGCATTTCTTGGGGGGTGGGGGAAGGGCACTCCGTGAAAACAAAAGCTGGGGCTTGCAATGCATCTCCCTGCTGAACGATGAAGCCCAGAGCTTGTGCTAGGTGAAAAGGCGGGATAGCCAAATGATGCAAGGGGACAAGTGGGTTGCCCTCCGCAGCACTGGCCTGACCAGCAAAGTAGTCGGCTAGACGATTGCATTCCCGTGGCAGATAGACAAGACGGAACAGACAAGGCGCTTGGGCAAGCAGTTGTTGGCATTGTTCTAAAATGGCGACAACCGCGGGTTTCTTAATTCTTCCTTTGTACTGAAGATAATTAATTACAGGCAAGATGTCTCCTTGAACCACAACGCTGTCAATAGGGATGCCCTTAGCCACGCAGGAGACATAGTACTCAAATGCAAGATTTGTGGCAGCCCGACAGGCATGTGCTTCTGCTATGACATTGTCAGGACAAGAAAGCAAGGGGATGGAAAGCCACTGGACAAGGGAAGTGGAGGACGGCGTGACGTGTAGCAAGCTAACTCCAGCCCCGCCAGTTTGTGTGTTCTTATGTGCAGAGCCATCGAATTGTACCAAGCATCCTTGCCATTCTTGTGGCTCACCTAGCAATAGAATTGTATTTGCGGACAGATCATCCATGGCTTGCAAGCGTAAATGCGTGGCTCCACAATGGCACAAGAAAGGTACAAGACATGCAGTAGCAGTAGGGAAAGGGAGTTTTCGGTATTGTGAGAGGAGCAAACGTAGACGGTGGTCCTGCTTAACGAAAGTGGCAATGGTGTCTCCTTTAGCAAAGGACTGCGTCGTTGCAAGTCCCTTGGAAGGGAGCAGTGCAGCTTCTAGTACAACCGCGGGGAAACGTTGCAACCTAATTTTTGTGGAGTCAGTACACGCCATACTGCTGGATTGCGGTGGAGCACGGAAGTTCCTGAGCAGCGTGCTAGGCAGCGAAGAGTAGATACGCTGCCAGAGGTCAAGCGCATGGTGTGAGACCTTGCGGTTGTGCACACACAAAATGTCAGGTCGGAGTCCGCCACATTCGGTAACTAGTCGCCGAAGATGGAAAAGCAGGTAGCAAAGCGCTACTCCTGTGCTGCGGGACGGCACTTTGCGCCAGGTAATTTCTGGTGCCGGAGCAACCCACAGAGCCAGCCAGGTGAGATGCACAACTGGACAGAAGGATAACCAATGATCGATAGAGTTGAAACCTCCCTGACAAAGTACACAGGGAACATACGAGCCAAGCGCTCGACAGCCTACAGAGGACAGTAGGCGAGAGAAAGCAGGGGGCAGTTGCTTGGGCTCTGGCACGATAATCTGATGGAAATGCAAGAAGTTCTTACTTTCATCAGAAAGGTTGTTTAAAGTAAGATCCATTGGAGTAGCAGGTAGGAAACAAGTCGGGCAGAGTGCTCCATATCCTGGTCCATATGGGAAGCATCGTGTACTGTTGCTACACCAAACACAGAGTTGACTACGACTGAGCTTGCCCCTGAGGGGCAACCAGAAGTCAGCATCTTCTCCTAGAGCCCATCGTAAGACAGCATAGCGTGGCACTGCTCCTACCTGAGTGGTAGGAAGATCCGCTAGCCAGTTTAAGAATAGAATAGAGGGCCCCATGGCCCAACCAATCTTGTATATTCTCGCCACCAAATGCCTATGCGAGGCTGCAAGCAATTTGTCAACGGCTAGTTGTTTGAAAAGCTGTTTGAATCTACTCGCTCTCTGTGCCGGTGTGGTGTTTTCCTTTACCAGGGCCAGAAGCCGCTGTATGTCTTCGGCTGGAAACTGCTGTTGCCAATATTTCCAGCATTGCTGGATTTGTGTGGCATAGGAACCTGCTTGTTCTTCTGCAAAGGACCTATGCCCTTGCCGCAAGTAGCATCCAAAGAGGGAAATTGCCTGCATCATGGTTGGGTCAAGCAGCGGGCCTAAGCGCAGCCACCTACAGAGACCAACCATGAGGTGTTGTGGGAACCAATGCCGCTGCAGCAAAAAATCTGCCATTGCATGGTACAGCGGCTTGAGAAGCTTGGGCGAGAAGAAACGTTGCGTCTGCGAGTAGTAGAAAAGGCTCAGTGAAAAGGTGTTGAAATAAATAATCTTCATGTGAATGCTAAGGTTGGCCCGCTTGGCAGCAGCAAGCCTCGTACGGAATTTAGCAAGCTGTTTTGACAGCAAAGTGACGAGAGATGTTTGCAGCTGCACTTTGACCATGGTCTCATTCATCAGTTGACATGTCCACCCTGTATGGATCGTCAGACCAAGATTGACAGTTGATGGCACAATACACTGACCGCCTAAGCCGGCTTGGTCCAGACAACATAGTTGCTCTGCAGTGTAACTGACATTCGTGAGCAGTTGCGTTTTTGATCGACATTGGCGCGGACTAGCTGCCAAACGGCAGAGCATGGGGCGCCCTTCAGTTACTAGTCTAGGAATGGCGTCCGAAGCCATGTGTATGCAGTGGTCACCGTGTCTAAGGACAAAGCGACGTGCATAACCAGGGACACGTTGTAGCGCTGCACTGCAAGTGGCTTGTCCTGATTCATGAATGGGAGTTACGTAGCTCCAGACATCTTCAACTTTGTACAGCGTGTTTTCGTCAAGGGCTCTGCTGGAGAATCCTACTTGCCAGCAGTGATGCGTGTCCATGACAATGCCGGCAGACTTCCATTTCTTAATGTTTTGAAAGACCTCTTGAACCCACCTCGAGTCCGTCTGCCGACCAACTATCGTTGTGTCATCAACATACCCTGCAACCACGATAACTTGTGGAATTTGATTGAGTACAACAAATATTGGGTCCATGGCAAGACAGAAGAAATAAACAGATGTGGATCGTCCCATATCAACACCAGAATGCACATTTCTTGCTGGTAGAAGTCGCCCTTGTACTTTGTGTCTAATTCTCCTGCCAAACAGTAGATAACGCGCAAATTGGAGGACCCAAGGGGAGCACTGACGAATACGTAGTATATGAAGGATCCAATGTGCATTAATACGCTCAAAAGCTTTGGATAGATCAGCAAAGAGGGCAGAAGCAGGAGAGGAGCCCTTGTACTTCCAGCGCTGCTCTCTGCGGCTCTCGAAAAGAGTTAAGCAGAGTTTGGGCAGGGTGAAAGCTGTGCCTGGTGATCCGGAAAAGAATTGCAGCAGCAGTGCCATCTTGTAGTCTGTCAAGCGTGTCTGGCATGCCTAGTGGTCGGAAGAAGTCTGCCGTGGGCCCTTGTTTGGCTTTCGGGATCCATACTCCTACTTGGGTGGGTGGTGCTAATACACCAGCCAAGATGTGATGAAAGTCATCCTGAAGGATTGCAGCAGTCTGTTGCGGGAACATCCGCCAAAGAGCATAAGGTAACCCATCAGGGCCGGGAGCTGAGTCTTTAGTAAGGAGAAGATGTTCAATATAATCTTGCTCGGTGGGTTCAGGAATCTCAGGCCACGGCAAGACACACCGTCGGTAAGCCGAAAGCGTGTCGTGCCAATCTCGATAATACTTAAAAGCGTGTGTGAACCAAAAGTCACGGGTCGCAAGCATTGCTTCATCATACTCAAGGGCGGTACGACATTCTTGCCCATTATGTTGTAACAATGGCCCATGATAAAAAGTGCCTCTGGGGCATACGGTTTTAAGCCTGTCCCAGAAGATTTTTTGTCTTCTAATTCGCTGGATTGGGTCTGTGTTGTCAGTGCCAAAGGGCATTTGTAGATTCGTCGCGGTTGCAACTTCAGCTGCTTGTAAAGCAGCAGCTACAATGGTGGCTGGAATCAGAAGGCATCCCTGTTGAGTTTGCCATGGCTGTAAAAGATCAGTATCGGCACTTTGCTCATACAACAATCGTACTTCGTCCTGTCGTATATGCAGGTGTGTTTGTTCTTTGCCCAAGAGCTTGTATAAGCGTTTTAGCGGAGACAGTTTTTTGAAGTGACAAGAGTGAGTTCTCCACCAGCTCCAAACTATTGCACGACAATGCTGTGAGAGCACAACACTAGCGAGCCTAGTTTCTTGCGCTAACGAAATTTTTCGTTTAAGAGCAAGTAGAGAAGCTTGCCTTGCAGCTGCATGTAGACTTTCCGATGCTACTGTTGGGTCAAGAAAAACTTGAGTCGGTATGGTATGATGTTTCTCAGACTGCGGATGTGGTCGAAGGCGCGGTTTCATCTTTAGCCTGAGCATTAAGGCTTTATGGTGACAGGTACCAATGCGATACCTGCCATATATACGAGCGAAAAGTTGTGTTGTATCAAGGAAAAGGCTAGGCACTAAGAAACGATCAAGTGCGGATTCCTGGTCTTGGTATTTATAGGTAGGAAGTGCAGGATCAACATCTGTGAGCCCAGCCTGCACTAGGAAATCATCCCACGTAGGAAGGTGATTCTGATCACAGCGATTAAAATCACCTCCAACAAAGACCGGATGATCAGTCAGAGCAAGAACGGTTTGCAAAGTGGTTGAGACAAAAGGCTTAGGGCTGTTCGGAGGTATGTAGACCGAAACGAGCCATATGGTGCAAGCTTGGTATTCAACACGAGCAGCAACCGCATAGTGTTGAACCAAGACACGTTCTTCTAGGACTTTCCAACCTGGAGGAAACAGGATTGCAACTCCAGCTTGCTCCCCCGGATTTTGCTTGGCCAGAGTGGTAACTACTTTAATATCAGGCCACGTGTGGGATAAGTATTGGAGATTAGCCTGATTCCACTTTGTTTCCTGTAGCAGTACTGGGGCTTGTTTCAACATAGTTTTGACTATCCAAGTCTTGTGCACATTGGTGGGAAGTCCAGGAGACCAGCTATTGAGATTCCAAGTGTAAATGCCTTTTACAGAGACCGGCAGGTTGCTAGGCCTCTGCATACGAAATTGTAAAATGTTATGGCAGAGCTGCCAAAATCTTGATGGGATTTGACGTAAGGATTGAACTTCATTTGGAAGAACAAGAGGGGTATCGCCTACAGATGCAGACGGGTCTGCGACGACACAATCTGTGAACTTGCCGATGTTGACTCGTAGAGAATGAAGGGCATCTGATAAATTGACATTGCCATTGAAACCACACAGCATGAGGAAGTCCTCAATCTTGATCTGTCGGTACGGTAGAGAGGGATGGATAAAATGTATGAGGAAATGGAGGGAAGAGACGTGCGTGATAGAAGCATTTGTTTGTCTGGTAGTATGCCAATATGCTGCTTTGAGGCCTGTACATAGGGTACGCTGCACTAACCGGAGAGATTTGATGGGTAGGTAACATAAACGCGTCATTCAGCGTGTATAAGAGCCTTAGCTCTGTGAAAGATCTTTGCCGAAATCTCTCCTTGTGTGCACACGTACCAAACCGATTTTAGCGTCATAAGACGACAATCGTCAATGCAAGCCTCAGTAGGAATGTGAGTAGCAGCTTGTTCTGCTGCACTGGTCGCAGGAAGAACTGGATGCGGAGTGTGTGGTGTAGGCGTAAGGGAAATCAGCCGTTCACAACTGCTGGCTTCAGGGGCTTCGAGTTGGTGGATGAGCAGCAGACAGAAATTGGGCAATTTATCTGTTTGCCAGATATTTTCTTGGAGTCGTGGGTGAGCTGCTCGTGCGCTTTCAGGACAGATGCTAAGGCACCAATCCTGGAGGAGCCCCCCAATAAGGATGACAGGAAAGCTCCCTGACATAAGATGACAAATATTTGCAAAGGGTTCTTTGCATACTCGATTCTCTGCTGCCAGCAACAGGTGGGAAAGCCTCCACAATGCACATCCTGGCTCAATAAAACTATGTGCCCACGGCTTTTCAGTAATTGTGCAGATGCGTTCCTGTTGGATTGCAAAAGCACATATATGTTCCGTTCCAACTCCCTGGGGGTTTGTTTGAAAACCAAACATGGAGCGATACCAGGAGGACGACTGAGGGGGCTGACAAATGCGCACGGGCTCTCCACCATACTTGAAGAGTAAAATCTCAAGTGTGTCATGGAGACGCAATAGATATAGGTGTGCAACTCGACTAGGACCAAGATACCTCATGTGATTTGGCTGATGGGCGAGCCAACAAATGATGAATCCTGTGTCAGCTGTTTTGATCGTAATAAGAAGCTGTCGCAGAAATAGAGTGATTCTGTGATAGGTGCAGTGATACAGTAGTTCTTGCCGATAAGTATTAAGAGCATCACTGTTGACAGAAAGGGTACACAAGGCTTGCACAATCTCTTCACTGAAGAAGATCCATTGCGGTACCGCTGCTTGCTCCACATAGTTGAGGAGGTTAAGGTCTGTAAGAAACTTGATCAAGGGCTCTTTGCCTAGAATGTCAAAGCGTTGCTCTCGCCTATCCTTATTACTGTTGTCAATGGCTTCTTTGGTGAGATAAGGCGGCAGTATCTGTGTTACTATAGGTTGAGCAATTGGAGGCCTCGTGACTGGCGACATCACCAAGCTCCGAAAGTTAATGTGTCGGTAGGGCTCCGGGACAATTGCAGTTTGGGTGCTTCTGCCCGACATTTTGAGATTATTTTCGATGGCTTGCCTAAAGGAGACATACCCTTGTCTAACATCATCCGGTGAGGCTACCCCAAAGAAACATTCGGTTTCTCCTTGGATCCATGCTCGAACGTGATCAGGCGTGCCAATGGCAAGGCTGATGAGCTTGGGATGAAAGGAGTTACCAACAAAGGAGCGTATTGTCTGTGAGTGCAAAACATGTTTAAGGCGCGAAATAGTGGCAAAGTTGCGGCTGAGACCTGAAACTTGCAACACCTCACTGTCACTTAAGAAACGGAACGGAACTCGTATGCTACTGTTGTGAAATAACGGAAGGACATCGCGAAGCACAGCATCTTTCTCTGGGTTAGAGGAGGTTTTGTTGTAGAAGCAACTCAAAAAACGCCTCCACGCTGGATAATAGATTGCAGGTATAAAGTCGCTCCATTGAACAGCAGGAACACTGCTATCGGTGAACATATTTGCTATCACAGCAAACCGTTCATGTGTGTGCCAGTATGAAGTTCTCCACAGCAACGCTGCAGGATGGTAGCTAGTCCAGCTGTAGCGAAGAGCAATATCACTGAGGACTTCAAGGGGTCGCATGAAAGGTTTGATAAAAACGTCTATCGTGGATGGATAATGGTTTCCAGTCGGCAGGCCATTGTAGGTCTTCTTGGCACAGGGCTTGAGAGTCAACAGTGTCATGAAGGATGTTGTTTTGGAAGAAGAGACGAAATCTTTTTGCTGGCGATATTTTGGAAGTACACCAAGTCATTTTGTCTCGCGTGATGTGCGAGAGGCCAAGGCAGGCTCTGATGAAGGTGAAATGATCATAGTGCATTGAACCTGCATTTTCGATAAGAAAGCGGATATGTGTCTTAGGAAGGACTGTACCAAGTAGGTATAGCGCGAGGTGCATTGTAAAGAAAAAACACTGTCCGGACCACATATGCCTAGGCGTCCATGTTCCTGACCAGCATAAGTGAGGTCAGTACAGGGACTGCCTCCAATGACAAAGACATGACAATAGTCACTTAAAGTGACGAACTCTCTTAAGATTCTCGCTCCATCGTCAAAGAGAAGATCCACATCATTCGCATAGAAGAAAATGCCTCCTTTGAGGCTGTGTATCCATTGCACGTTGACTGAGATTCCGTGTTTTTCTGCAACCAAATATCTGAGTATTTCATCTCTTTCACACAGCACACAGACTTTGGGGCGATAGCCAAATTTCTCAATAAGGATGTCCAAAGACGATCCGCATCCGTCAAACATGCTCAGAACAGCATACGGCGGTTTGGATTCACAACTTTGCATGGGTTGATCAATTGGAGAGGCAGGCGATGTGATGTGATCTGTCTGTGATGACTGTGACAGAGATTTTTCAATGGCTTCCAGTTGTTCAACAGGAATAGTTGCATCACTGGGAGGCGGTGGACATAGCTTCTCTGGAATGTAAGCAGCTTGGAGCTCGTTCGCATTTAGAGGAACGGGGCCAACAATATCTTTTCGATTCCCAACATCAATGGCCCTTTTTGTAGTAAGCTTTCTCTTAGATGTACTTGCTTCTTGCTGCCCAAACTTGTTTTTGGCGCGCTTTGAGTCTTTGCCACGCGCAATATTAGACGTTCGTTTGGGAGGTCGCGTGTGATGCCATGTGCTCGAAATTGTCGCATGTCGGTAAAGGATACCACAAATTCGATCACCTGCTTTGAGTTGTGAGATAAACAATTGACTCAGCCCAGTAGCATTATCGTACTTCAGAATTGTGGAGTTGGCATTTCATGTTCTAGCACATAAAAATGCTCACACGGTTGATGCTCCCCATTCAGTGGGTCCGGACCCTGATGAATAACTAAGGCAATGCATTGCCAAATCTGCCCACCTGATTGGAAGGTATCTTTTTTAAGAAACTTGTCATAGTCTGTTGCAAGTGGCTGGCTCGCTCGTTGAAAGTGCAGCCACACAAGTCGACAGGGCGAGCAAGAAATAGTGGCCCAGTTAAAGTTACTGGCACATTCTTGACATTCTTGACCGACATTTATTCCATCATCACGTCCAATGGGCAAAAGATGCTCCGACCATGGAAAAGCCGCTTCAAAAAAGGCAACATGTGATAAAAGTCCGGTCGGTGAGTCGGTGACTATGAAGGTAGCGACATTATGTTCAACAATTCTATGACAACTCAGACAGGTAAATGAGACCCTAGATCCTAGTAGGTCATGAAAAGGAGGCGGAATTATAGCGACAATAGACTCATATGTTCTGAGCAAGTCCATATGAGTATCCTTGGGGAGAGCAGACATAGCCAAAGCTAGATGATAGTGATCAAAATCATCATTCGGTAGATGAGATGCACACGTCCAGCCTTTAGCTACTGCAACCATCGCTCTGTGGCCAATGTGATTTTCGAAGTTTACTTGCTTGTTCCAATTTGCTTTGGAGACAATGCGCAGTGCTGCCGTGTAGTAACAAGCTGTGGCATTGAGATTCTCATATAGAGATACTGCTCGTTGAATGTCCTCATCCTGAAAGTCCATGTTTTGCAGGGAGACATCTCGGCTGATCATCTGCTGTATCTGGTGAATATATGATTGTCGACGTTTGTTTTGGAGGATCTCGTTGACAGAGTTTTGGTTAGTAGCGCAATTGGAAACATGTTGAGCGTTGATACCCCCTTTTACAAGATGATGGCTAAGGCCATCACCTCGTTTTGGGGCAGGTTTTGGAGTGGGTTTCTTGGCCGACTGTCGACGTAGGTCACTGGAGCTTTTCTTAGGGGTAGGCTTTCTGTCAGTGGTCGCTTCAACAGAATGTTTTGACTTGGTCGAAAGCGCCCGATGGCCTACTTTTTTCTTTGGATCATCTTCTAATTGTTGTTGCAGATCTAGGTATACCTGTTCACAAAACGAAACAGTCGAAAGCTGAGACGCTTCATTGCCTGACGGGCACTCATTGAGGGAAAAGGGAACAATAACCTTCTCTTCTGGGTGCTCTCTAGCTTGATGGCTTTCGGTGTTGCAGGTTTGGGATTGCTGTAAGCCGTTTGGACAAGCAGTACAATCTTGTTTAATGCTTCCGTTTGCAAGGCGCAGAGCAGAGCTTTCATCAACTTGCATTGCTTCGTTCACAGAATTAAGATCATTTTGGGTATTGGAGATGTAAGCTTTGCTTACCAACAGTCGTTCAGGTGTCCCAGCAAATTCAAGCAGAGAAGATGCTGGACTAACCTGACTTCCTTGATTCGCGTCTCGATGTTCATCGCAATCTTTTACTTGAAGGTATGTAGCGATTTCACTACAAAGTTGGTTCTTTTTGGTTAGGGAGCAATCGGACAAAAGATCAAGGCTTTGTTTCAATGTTGTTTCTTCTTCATGGGATGTAGAACCAGTTGCATCGATTTCTGTTGGTAGAGGACTGACTGCATCTTGATTATGGTCAGACGAAGACGGGATCGAACGAGTAGGTGATTGTTTGTTATCTCGACACTCGCCAGCGAAAGCGGTATCTCTTTGGGCATTTATAATACGTTGAGGGTTGATGCCAGTGATGTTGGCCGTCTGATTGGTTGCAAAAGCTTCCGTAGCATGATTCTTGTGTGAAAAGTGACTGTTGTACCAAATCGACAGAATGCGGCCAACAGGTGCTTTCCTAAATACGTCATGAATTTCTATCTGACCCGGTAGGAAGAGAATGAGGTTAGCACGGTCATAGACACTGAGGTCTAGCGCATTGCTGAAACACCAAGAGACCTTACCTCTTTCAAAACGTGGTTGTAGTACTTGCAGCTTTTGACCATGTTCAATTTGGCAATGAACAATACATTCATGCTCAGGCAAAGTTGTGATGACATCTTCATTGTGCTGTTGGAGGGGTGGCTTTGTGGTTGTGCATTCAAGGAAGATTGTATGGTGATCAAGAAGATGCTTTTGCTTCATCAGAATGTCAAGGAGGTGAGAGACCTCTTTCATAGAGAGTTCAGCTTCAACAAAGCAAATAGGAACTATTTCGTCAAGTAGATCAACGGCAACGTCTCTCTTGCCAATTTCAAAGCTAAAAGCTTGTAGCTGCCCAAATCTTCTACGCGACATGCTATTACCTGGTAGGGGAAAAATCCACTAAGCCGAGCACCTTGACATAGTCCTTTGTTATGTGCCCCAACATGATGGTCAGTTTTGGTTTCTTTGACGTAAATGTTGGAGGTCCGTTCAGTAGTGTGGACGTCAGGCTGTTTGTAGTGGACGATTCTTTTATGTGCTTTGTGGTCAACAAAGGTACCAGGCATTCGCGGAAATGAGGCAGGTGAGGCATAAAAGGCAACGACTTTCTGTTGACCTTTATCTTGGACATGTACTATGGCAGGTCGGATTTGTATAGCGCCCAAAACTTTTTGCAACTCTTCACTAAAATCGACATCGACAGTCCCGTCCTTCATCATAAGCGATCCATCATCTTCAATTTGAAAGGCTTCATCAGTGTCTCTTCCAGTGGTGCTAATATCAACAGTCCAACAGTTTTCATTGATTCCCGCCGTGAAAGAACATTGTAGACTGCCTTCTTCTTTGCCAAAGGGAATCTTAATCTGTTCTTGAAAGGTTCGAAGCCTGAAATTTTCAAGTTCAGCTCCTTCAGCATAGATGACCAAAAGTAATCTTTTTTGAATATAGTATGGAATGTTCATGTCAATTAGGATGCTCTGGAGTTGCCACCTTCTTCTTGCGTGCAAGATCTAATGTCAAGAAAAGTGACAGTTCGAAAGCGATAGAAAATGGGAGCGTCACCAAAACGCATGTTCCAGAAAAGGGGAATTACCCTTTGGAGGTCTTGTTGAGTAGAGGATGCAATTTCTTGACTTAGGCAAGCATAAATTGACGCAAGGGAATCAGTCACTGTGCGAACCTCAGATTCAGCAATGCCAAAGGTGACACAGCATCGATCTGTTGCTCCAAGCTCTGCATGGAGAGGGGGGTCATGCGTATAGACTCGAAACAGAAAGACTCCTAGCACGGCAGTAATAGCAGCTTGAATTTGTGGTGTGAGGGACTTGCTGGAACAAAGCCATGTCTTGGCACATTCCAGACTTGGCGAACAGACTTCAAAGCTGTTTACATTACGAGTGGCATTAAGTGCAATAAAATAAGAGCTTTGGTAAAAGTGCGCAAGCGTCCGTTTTGTGCAAATTCGAAGCTTTTGTATTTGCTGATTCGCTGTATGTGGGCTCGATGCCTTCGCAGCGAAGTGCAGACCCCAATAGTTAAGTCGATACAAGTTGCACTAAAAGAGCACTCAAGTACGTGTCGTAGTTGACTGCATGAGTGGTAGAGCTGCAAAATATTATCTTGCAATCGACTCTGTGTTCCATGAACAATGATATCGATTGGGTGATTTCCAGTAACAACGGCACAGATGTTGCGATGTTCATCTTCCCCAACGACAAAGAGATTGCGGCTAAAACGGACAGTGTTGACCATGCTAGAAAAACGACAAAGAAAAAGGATGCGCGGTGAGGTAGCCAAGGAAAGTCCACTGAGTTGTGAAAAAACTCCTTTCGCCACAAAGGAATCGAGAATATCATCGTGGATAAATTGCGAAATCGTGCAAGAGACTTCCTTAGAAACCATTCTTGGAGACAAATAGGACCTAAAACGAAGCTCAAAAGCACCCACCCGCCCAACATACAGTCCCACAGGACAGTGGAGCTTCTTGGGTTCACCTACCATTTCGTTATGGCGGACGTGCAAAGTTTGTCATGGCCATGCACGATGCCGGCTGGCTTCTACCTCACTCATGATTGCGGATGAACTCAGATCAACTCACTTGAGCATGTGTTTGCCCCAAGTCATCAGCCATTGGGTTGGAGAGTTTTTGTCCTTCTTCGCTGCCTTCTTCTTCGCCTGGAGATGCCCCAGCCCTTCCACGTCTCTGTGGTGGATCCCAGCCGTGCCAATGGGACACCCAAGTGCGTCAAAGCCTTTCCTTCAGCCTCTTGATGACTTCTTCAAGCCTCTCCTGCGCTTCTGGAGAGGCAGCAGAAGCGCCTTTCTTTTTCAAAGGTTTGAGAGCGCCTGCTCTGCTGCTTGAAGACTTGGAGACAATCGAGTTCTTTCACGCATCAACACGTGCTTGAATGTCTGGGAGTGGCCTGACAAAGTCCAGTCTGAAAGAAGTGTGACGTGAACTTGAACACTCATGTCTTTTCGACGGGACTTTCATGGAATGTTGCAACTCCTGATATGCTTTCGCCAAATCATTGGTGAATAAGCTCCTCAAGACAGCACCTTTGCAATGCAAGGCTTTTTCACTGCCTCCGTTGAACGAAACCATGGTGTCTTCAACGCATCCGGGTGGAAGGCAGCAGCCTGCTGCCAAACGGTCACTTCAATTCTCAGAGTGCTTTTGTAGGTGTCCTGAAAAAACACCATTTGACCCAAATTGCCGTCTTAGGTCCATACATGCCCCTTCGAGGCTTGGCGTATCAGGAATGCTCGCAAAGGTGTCAGAGACACAGGTCTTCCAAAGTTGTGAAAAGTGTGGGTGGCACGCCTGTACAGTGTGTGGATCACCCAGCACCTCTTTGTAGTGGAACTTTTTCGTTTTCTGTCCTTGGGGTTGGAGCTGATTAGGGATCTTCCTTCCTGGAGTGTGTTTGCTTTGACTGCCTTAGCAGAACTAAGTGGAATGTGACCAGAAGTGGCTAGGAGCATGTCTAGAGAAGCCTTAAGTAGAGCTGTATGCACTTGAGATGAGCTGTGTAAAGCCTAGCTTTGCTTGAGAGTGTTTGGAGATGCTTTCTTGTACTTTTAGTGTGTTTTGGACGACTGTGACCAGTCAGACCTCTTCAGAGAAGAGTGGACGAACAGACATACAGTCAAATGTTTGGCTCAAGAGCGGGATTCGCAAAAGGATCGCACACGCTTCCGTGTTTTCACATGGTAGCGGAGCCCCGAGGATCCCAAGGGTGAGGGGCAGACGCTTGCGAGAAGAGTTTTTGTTTTTGGAAAGGTTTGTAGAAACCTGCAGCTTGTTTGAGCCATGGCCGACCAGACGTCGCCAACTCCGATGAGCCCTGTGACTTTTGGACCTCAGGTTTTTCCTATGAGTCCAACTGCTGAAGAGCTCAGCCAGCGAGTGCAGAGCCTGGAGTGTCGAGTAGCGATGTTGGAGCAACAAGGATTCCTTTGATTGCACCCAATCCTGTTTTGTCGACTTCTTCGTATGAGTGTCAACAAAGTGGTGAACAGATTGATCCTTTGCAGACTAGTGATCCTTGGTTGTCTTTCTATTCAGGGCCTGGTAGTCAGCAAGCTTTGAGAGATGCTTTGTGGGGAACTTATGGTCCTACTACTACACAGCTAGCAGCTATGCCGAGAACTTTGAATTTGCCACAGTCATGTTCGCATGTTGGAGATAGGTTGCAGCCTGGAGGTGTCTTGACAGGAGGTCAGGATCAGTTGGGAGCGCCTGTTCAACAAGAAGGTGGGCAGCAATCTCAGCAGCCGAGTTTTGTGCCGGGACAAGGTTTTTCTGGACAGAACGATAGTGGACATGGTGTTTCTTTTGGTTTGCCACCTGGATGGGATCAGAATTTGCCGACAGTAGGAGCAGATGGTTTGCCTTTTTCTGGACCTTCAAGGTCTCCTCCCCCAGTTGATCCTTTGTTGACTGGTTTGATGAATCAACAACTGCAATTGGGACAAGCAATGATGGAGGTTTTGAGACGACAGCAACAACAGCAACCTCAGCAACAAGCCCAGCAACAACAACCACAAGTTGGTGTTCAAGACCGTGAACGACTCACCATGGACACCAAGTGGATTCCTGGAATGCCCATGCCATCTTACAAGCAGTGGGTGAGCAGGTCTAGGGAACTTTCAGGGTTCAGAGATTGGGCAGAGAAGCTGGGAGGTTGGTTGTGTCTCATTCACGACCGATATGGACCAGAATTGAGAGAGGCATTGCGCATGGAACAACCCATTGTTTTGCAAGGAGCTGATCAGGAGCTCAGAGCAAGGAGATTGTTCCATCTGATCCAGCAAGCATTCACTGGATACCCCAAGATTGAACACATGATTCGAAATCAGATCATGGCCCGTGGGGCAGCTGATGCGAATGGGTATGAACTTTTCAGGCTGATTCGACGTGAGTTTTCCATTTACAGTAGGCAGGAGGCACTTTACTACAGAGAGCTTGTTTTGAAGTTCACTGTCAAGAAACCTTCGATTGGTTTGATTGATGTGCTTCGAGAGATCCAGACCGAGATCGAATCATTTCACAGTATGCTTGAGGCAAGTGTGATGGCCAGAGCATTGGTTGATTTGAGGATCAATGAGGGGGATCAGTTTTTGCTGTATTTGAGGAATTTGCCGGAAAAGGTGTCAGAACATGTCCAACTCATCAGCGGTGCAGGGACTGTCCAGCAGCTTTGGCGAGCAGTGACTGAGTATTACATTCGCAGTCGTGCCACTGGAACTATGGAGAGGGCACATGCTGTTCAGGGTTCTCCTATTCGAAGCAAGGGTTGTTTCAACTGCGGAGACCCTGGCCATATGCAATCAGAGTGCCCCAAACCAAAGCGCTGCAAACACTGTGGGAAGAGCGGCCATGTGGCCTCAGATTGTTGGGAGAAGCATCCTGACAAGCGACCATCCAAAAAGGATGGAGCAGACCCTGTGAAGAAGCCTTTTCCAACCAAAGGCAAGGGAAAAGGAAAAGGAAAGAGCAAGGGCAAGGGCAAGGGAAAGAGAAACAAGCTTCGAGAACTAGAGGACGGTGAAGAGTGGGAAGCTGAAGAGGAAGGTGAAGACCCCGAGGTCGATGAAGACCAAGACGAAGTCGCAATGATGGTTCTTGCGAGGAGTACTGAGAGTACTGAAGGGGTAGGAGCCTCCACAAGCGAGCCTGTAGTGCACAGCGTCACTCATCCTCTTGAGTACTTGTTGAGTACTCAGGGCTTGGGAAAGGATCTCAAGACCCACTGGCTTGTAGACTCAGGTGCCACTTGTCACATTGTTGCTGAGGAATGGTTGAAGCTTTACAAGGTGAAGCATTGGTACCAAGGCTCAGCTCCAATCCTGAGAGGTGCAGGGGATCATATTCTTCCCACTGCAGGGATGGTAGACCTAGAGTTCAAGGTAGGTAAAGTCCCTGTAGTCATGCAGCGAGTAGTGGTGGCGCGGATCAAGCTGAATGTCATTAGCTGTTATGCTCTGTCTGAGACTGGTTGGTGGACCAAGTTAGGAGGAGCCCGCGAAAGCATTTTGGAAAATGGTCAGGGGACCACTTTTCAACTGAGGATCTGTGAGCGTGCTTGGTGGTTGAAGGTTGACCTGATTTCAAAGCCTAGTCCGGCCAGACGCGGAGGGAAAGCGACCAAAGGTCCTGCTCCCATGGAGGTTGATGAGGTGAAAGGTTCCCCATCGAACCCAGAAGAAGAGATCAGAGAGACCCAGACACCTGAAGCACGAAGCACTGAGAGTACGGTCACACCACACACGCAGTGCAGAAACGACAGAAACGAGAGTGAAACGCAAAACGATGCAGTGACTGAACAGGCACGACCAGTTTCTAAGGCAGGGAAGTCCCGAACTAAGGGTCGAGAAGTGAGGAGCACTCAGCCTGGTTCCTTGCAGTCGTTTTCGTATGTGTGTCGTATGTTTCGTTTTTGTGGTGATGAGCCTGTTTCCTTTCCGACTTTGTCTTTTGATGATGAGCCCGATACGTTTGAGAAGGGGAAGGAGGATGATCAGGGAGATTTTGCCTCTTTCACTTCAGAGTTTGACACCTGGGAGGTTGAGTCGAACTCCTCTTTTGTGAGCTGTGAAAGCCAGTTTTTGGATTTTGACTTCTTTTCCGAAGGTCCGGACGAGGATCCGGAGGCTTTTTCGGAGGTTTTTGGGAGATCTGAGACGGATTTTGCTTCCTTGCTTGCGTTTTGGAGGAACCAAGAAGGGTTACCGGAGGTTTCGGAGGAGTCCGAGCGTGTCCGGATGTTCCGTGGGTTGCCGAAAACCGTTGATCTTGAGAGTGATGACATGGAGGAGTACACTCCTTCCCTTCCCGATCAGGTAGGTTGGTCCGGAGGCGGAGGCCGAAGGTCCGATGGTTGAGGCAGGTTCCGAGGTTGACGAACCACCTGGGGAGTTGCCCCATTATGACCCTGAAGGTCCACATTCGTCGGATTTGGAGGATCCATCACCCGAGCTGGAAGGCAGTTTGTTGTATGAGCATGAGTGTCGAGGACATTGGCCGTATGATCGAGGGTGTGATGCGTGTGTTCAGGCAAGAGGTCGGACGCCCGCACGGAGACGAAAGGACCAGGAGTCAAGCACATGTGATCTTGCAGCTGACATCATGTTTGTAGGTGGAAGGCACTGGAAGGTGTTGGTTCTGCTCATGATTCAGACTGGCATGATTGGTATGGTGGTTCTAGGTGGTGACCGGGAGAAGCACGTGAAGTCCACTGTCTCTGTTTTGAATG
Organism: Durusdinium trenchii; assembly: GCA_963970005.1. Classification (NCBI taxonomy): domain Eukaryota; class Dinophyceae; order Suessiales; family Symbiodiniaceae; genus Durusdinium; species Durusdinium trenchii. Next base: position 605,229 of record CAXAMN010023228.1, on the reverse strand, counting down.
AGATCGGTGTTGGAGGTTTGTCTTTGGAAGTGGCCACTGACAACGAAGCCTACTTGCTGAACCTGATGCAGAGGTCTCTGAGAGAGCCCAACTGTCGAGGCTTCCATTGGAGGAACATTTCAGAGAATCGTCCACAAGCCAAGGGGGTAGAACGTGCTGTGGGGATCATGAAAGAAGGTTTGTTCACCAATTGGTTGGCTTTGGAAGCTCATTTAGGCATGAGGTTGGCTTTGGAATCACCTCTGATGGGGTATCTGGTTGGGTACACCTATAGGACTTTCAATGGTTTTTGTGAGCGCAAGTGGGGTGGGACTCCTTTGGAATCTCTGAGAGAGAAGAGAGGAGGTCAGATACCACGAACTTTTCCTTTTGGGATCATGGGTTTTGTGAAGCCAGTTCATGCACAGAAGTGGCAAGGCCAGAGGATGGTGCTTGGTGCTTATTTGGGGGCCAGGTACAGTACAGGCGGTGGTTGTTTGGTTTACCCTGTTTCTGTTGACTCCACTGGAGTGAGGGAAGTGATCAAGGGTCACACTTTCAGAGTTAGGGACCAATCACCATGGTATGACGTGAACGTCTTGTTTCCTCTGCTTGCGGGTGCTTATGTTGATCCCAGAAGTGGCGAACAAGCTCTTCCTCCGCCACCAGTTCATGATCCGGAGAGGTCCGTGAAGAGGCCACTTGAGGACTCAGGTGGTGCAGGTGCAGGTGGGGAGGTTGCAGGTGAAGAAGGGGATGGAGACATGGAGGTCGAAATTCCTTTGCCAGATGGGAGCTTAGCTCCAGAAGGGGGTGGAGAACCTATGGACCTTGACGTGATCTTGGATCGAGTCATCCAGCATGCCCAGAACGAGGCAATGAATGAGTTCTTGGCAGGTACCTCTAGGTGTGATGAGGTTGTGGGTGAAGTCGAGGCAGAAGGTCAAGGTTCTTCCATCTCTGTCCAGTTTGGGGGAAACCAAATCGATGTACAGATCGCTGAGGGTGTGTGTGATGAGTTGACAGGGCACCCCATAGCGCATGACCAGGTTGTTGAAGGCATTCGCACAGAAATGGTGCAACTGGAGACATTGGAAGTAGGTGCCACCTATCCTGAGAAGAAGGGTCGCGCCATCGCAGTTGAGCATGAAGTGCAAATCCTCACGGCGAGGTGGGTTTTTACCCAGAAGACTGCGATCCTCTGTCGTGCCCGGTTGGTCGTTCGCGACTATGCCTCTGGTGCGGAAAGCGCTTTTCGATCTGGCATCTATGCCCCAACAAGTAGTTTAGATTCACTGCGAGTGGTCCTTGCCTTCTCAGTGGTTGAAAGCATGAGCCTTCTTACAGCTGACGTGTCGACAGCGTTCATGTATGCACCTGTTGAAGCCGATGCGTGTGACTTGGTTTTGCTTCCGGCGAATATCACTGTGAAGGGCCAACGAGTTATCTTGTGGCTGAAAAAGGCCATGAATGGCTTGAGACGTGCTCCACTGTTGTGGTTCTTAGAGCTTCAGAGGACGATCCGTGACTTGGGCGGAGACGAGACCTTTGAATCAACGTTGTTCAGAGTGAAGACCGACACCCAGTTTTTGTTGGTTCTTGTTTACGTTGACGACTTGCTTATAGCCAGCAACGACGCTGAAGGAGGTGAGAACTTCTTGCGTGCTCTTCAAAAGATCTGGAAGATCAAACGCACGGGGAGTATTCCGTCTGGTCGGAAAGGACTTCTGGAATTTTTAGGCCGCACCATATACAGACGCCACGACTCCGAGGAGTGTCTGTATTTTGGAGTGTCTCGAAGCTACATGGAAGGAATCTTCGTGTCTTGGGAAGAGAAGCTCAAAGAATCCACTGGTTCGGCTATGCCCAAACTGGAGGAGCTGCTTAAAGATGCAGAGAAAAGGTTCGGGACGTCCGAACTGTCCGCCACGGAAGCACAGCGCTACCGTAGGGTCTTGGGACAACTCGCATGGGCAGCACTCTCCAGGGCAGACCTTGCTTTTCCTGTTGGGTTTTTGAGTAGGTTTCAGTCGAAGCCCCATGTTCCCGCGGAGGTTTGTCTTCGTAGCTTTCTTCGTTGGTTGAAGGGTCATTTGCATTTTGTGCAGCAGATGCCCGCCAGTTCACCACCCGTGTTGACTGAAGAAGGGGTCGTTGTAGGTTTTTGTGATGCTTCATGGAATGTGACCAGCGTGTCTGGTGCTGTGATTTCTTGGCGTGGATGTTGCCTGAAGTGTTTCAGTAGGAGACAAGAGGTTCCTGCGTTGTCGTCTGCAGAAGCAGAAGCGATCGCCATCACGGAGGCTAGCAAAGAACTTGTGGCTCTGGGGATGTTGATCAAGACAGCGCGTGACGGAATCCCTCTTGATGAGATAGGCATGCCAACAAAGACCACAGGAAGCATGAAGTTGCATTTATACAACGATGGGCAAGCGGCTATTTCCATTTCTACCATGGAGGGTTTACTTCGACGTGTGAAGCACATGGAACTGCGAGCACATTATGTGAAGTACCTCCATCGACGACGTCGCTTGACCTTGGAACACTGGGAAGGTGTTTCCAACCCATCCGACGGTCTTACGAAAAGTTGCAAGCTCATCGAGATGTGGCTGAACCTTTGCAATGCTGTAGGACTTGTATCTGGTTTGGAAGAGGATAAGGCAGCATTGTTGAGGGGTTTGTCTCGAGACGACGATGACGACGAACTTCCGACCGATGAACGTTCAGTTCGAGAAGGGGAGTATGCTCATCGTGCGTGTTTCTTGCATTTTTCGTCCGTTGGTGCACGGAAAGGTGACGGAAGATTTGGGCATTGCGCCTGTTGAAAGTTGAAACTTTGTCGAAAATGCTTTTTCCGGAACAGTTTTCCAGCAGAAAGTTGACATTGGAGAGTTTCTGAATCTGTTTTGTACGTTTTCGTTGTTGTCCGTCTGTGTTCGGATCCGTCCGGATGAGTCCGGAAGAGTTTTGGTTGTCTTTTGTGTGCAGCGTGCAGATTTGGAACCTCTTGTTGAGTCGACAGAACTTTAGTGGAAGGACTTGTCCGAGAGCAGTCGTTGAGGTCCGACTAGGTTCGGAGGTGTAGGATGACTGTTTCTTGTTGATTTAGGAGCCTTCTGTTCTGTGGTGCTGTGTTTTTTGAGTTTTGCGAAATTTGTGTTGTGCACGTTTCTTGGAATCTGGATGAGCATTCACTGAGGAATCCTGTTTGCTTCACCGAATGTCCGGATAGATACCTCTTTCCTAAGGAAATTGAGACGATTGAACTGTAGAGACTTCTTGCGGCGACACTTTTTCCTTGTTTAGGACTGTTCTCTGTGTCTTGAGACAGTGGAACTGAGTGATGAACGCCCGCGGCCATTTTTGCTTAAGAAGGCAGCAGAAGGAAGTCGACTGGTGGCCTTGCACCAGGCGAAAGGGTTTTGTTTGTGTTTGAGGACATTGGAAACCGTTGATGTGCGCTGCAATAAGGAGTAGCTAACCATGAGTGGCTAGATCAGGGGTTTGAATGTCAGACATGTCCAGTTGTCGTGTTAGGATGCCAGGGTTGCAGGGTTGAGACGCCAGAGAAGACAGTTTGAGACTTCAGTTGCTGCAGGGTTTCCGGAAGCAGTTGTCCAAAAGGGTGAAACATTCATTTTCCCAGGGTTGTAGCGTCTTCGAGGGTTCTAGAACATCTCTTCTTCTTTGATGTGTGTTGCACTGTTTTGGTTTCTTGTGCTGTGTACTGTGTAGCAAAGCAAGGGTATGCTTGGCTTTGATGGTTTGATGCTCAATTTAACAGCCTGTCAGCTTCGCTGTGTGATTTGACCTGCGCGCCTCGAATCTTGTGAGCATCATGGCCGGTGTTGAGCGTCCCGAGATTGAGATTATGGAGGGTGAAGTGCCTGCGGCAGCAGGTGAGTTGGCTGAAACTGCCGTACCATCCCCGAAAGCTTCAGGACCTGTTGGTCCCCCTGCCTCACCTTTGACTGTTGTGGCAGGAACAGAGGACACGACCAGGGGTGCTTCGCTGACGTTGGCGACTTTTCCTTTCAAGGATGAGGACCTGCTTCGTGTTCAGGCTTCTCGTCTCCAAGAAGCCAACCTTGGAAGTGCAGAGATGTCAGCGGAATTGTTTGCTCAAAGCTCGCTTTTGGAGCTGAAGTCTGAAGCTGCCCGCTGGCATTCGGCCAGCGATCAGGTGGAAAAGGATTTGGGGACCCTAGCGGCCCTCATTTTGGATCTTCAGAATCAGGCGACTCAGGAGGGCACGAATGATGAGAATACGTTGGTAAAAGACGGCCCACTCACAGGCCGGAGCCTGAGCCATGTTGTGAGGGTGCAGGAGGCCAACAGGAATCGGCTTCGAGCTCTGCGTGACGGTGAAAACCTTTTCAGTTTTTCATACTTCTCGAAGTATGTGGCAGTGGAAGAGGGCTCTCTCCCGTCGTTTGCCGGGGACATCCGTGAAGGGAACCGCGACGCGGTCCTAGATGTGATCAGGTGGACCACCCAAAAGATGTCAGATTCCCATGAGAGCGTCAAGAGCATGACCACCTTTTTGACAGCGCTTGATGCCCACCTCAAGTTGACGGAAGAGGCCCATGCCGAAACCAGTCGACGCCTTATCGAGTTAGCTGGTGCCATCGTGGGAGTGCAAAGCGCGACTCGCATTGCAGTGGATGATTCCAAGCAGAATCACCGACAAAACCATAAGACCCTCGAGAACATGCTATGGCAGCTGTCAGGCTGTGGCAAAACTGTCAACCAGTCGATGAAGGACATCGTTCTGTCCATGGCCAAGCTGATCCAACAATCCGAGCAACACCTCTCGAGGGGCACCCGCGCGGCTGAAGCCTCATTAGAAGGCATTGATGGCCTTGAGGTGCATTTGAAAGCCATAGCGGGGCACCTGCAGAAGCTGGTTGATTTGCAGTCCAAGAAGCCAGATGAGCCGAAGGCGGCTGGACCAAAAATGCCACCGCCACCTATGACACCGACAAGTGGAAATGCTCCAGCTCCGGGTATGCCAGGAGGGATGACTGCACCTCCAGGTGCAGTGCAGCCGAAACTGATGCCAGGGTCATTAAACCCACCAACTCCATCGGCTTTTCCGCCAAGTCCGGCGTTCACCACACCGGCATCCTTCACCACACCGGCATTTGGGGCTGGAATCTTTGGGACACCTCAGACGCCCGCACCAGGAGCAACCAGTGCTCCGGCTGTTCCATCAGCACCGGGGTACAAGAGGGTGAGGCTGGCCGATGGCCAGTGGAGCTGGGCTGAGATTGGCCAAGGCGATATCTGAGTTGCCATGACTTTGAAATGGCTGATGTGTGACCTTGGAGGTCAGGATGCCGCGGCTTTCGGGGAAGTAAATTCCTAGAAAGTTTGCACCAGGCCATTTTCTTGTTTACAGCGGCCAGCCCACATTGATGGAAAAAGGGATTGCTCAGAGGGTTTTTGCCATTCGATTTGCAGTTGTTCAATTGGACCTTGTGAGATTCAGGTTGAACCCTGTTTGAGCTTCAGTTGATCTTCATTAGGACTTCATGATGTCTTGTTCAAGTTTCTTGTTGAGTCAAGGGCATGCACGTGTGTGATCTTGAAGGGTTGAAGTTTTGTGCATTGCTATGTCTGAACTTGCCAGGATGAAAA
>CAXAMN010023228.1:563243-584286 GCA_963970005.1 Durusdinium trenchii | reverse complement strand
AGAGAGTGTCCCATAAGAGTGCCCGACAAGAGTGTCCTACAAGAGTGCCTTTCAGGAGTGTCCCACAAGAGTGTCCTGTAAGAGTGTTCCACAAGAGTGTCCTACAAGAGTGACCCACAAGAGTATCCTACAAGAGTGTCCCAGAAGAGTGTCCCACAAGAGTGTCCTACAAGAGTGTCATTTGGACATATGTAGCTTTTCGAACGTGTTTGCATTCGGGTTCGTGGGCTCCATCTTGTTTTTTAATCGCGATTAATATTTCTGGTTTCCGTGCAGATTTGATCGCAATGCGGCAATGCTTCGCGTCGATACTTCCTCACCAAGACAGCGTTTCCGCGCATATTTGGTGGCGATGCATTGATTTTTACATGCGCGTCATACACAAAAACAGTCTGGTAGTCGAAGGCAACTATGCTTGGTAAACTCTGCTCGGGGAGCACGCTACACACAGCAACCCCCGGATATGTACCATGCACACATCAACTCCCGGGTGTACATGTATACATACTGGACCATGCCCTCAGCTAAGACTGCGCGTCACGAAGCAGAAGCGATCGCCGTCACGGAGGCTAGCAAAGAACTTGTAGCTCTGGGGACGCTGATCGAGACAGCTCGTGATGGGATTCCTCTTGACGAGATAGGCGTGCCAGCCAAGACCACAGGAGCATGAAGTTGCATTTGTACAACGATGGGAAAGCGGCTATTTCCATTTCTACCATGGAGGGTTTGCTTCGACGTGTCAAGCACATGGAACTGCGAGCACATTATGTGAAGTACCTCCATCGACGACGTCGCTTGACCTTGGAACACTGGGAAGGTGTTTCCAACCCGTCCGACGGTCTCACGAAAAGTTGCAAGCTCATTGAGATGTGGCTGAACCTCTGCAATGCTGTAGGACTTGTACCTGGTTTGGATGAAGATAAGGCAGCGTTGTTGAGGGGTTTGTCTCGAGACGACGATGACGACGAACTTCCGCCCAGTGAACGTTCAGTTCGAGAAGGGGAGTATGCTCATCGTGCGTGTTTCTTGCATTTTTCGTCCGTTGGTGATCGGAGAGGTGACGGAAGATTTGGGCATTGTGCCTGCTGAAGTTTGAACTTTGTCGAATGTGCTTTTTCCGGAACAGTTTTCCAAAGTCAAAATTCTGTTGGAGAGTTTCTGAATCTGTTTTGTGTGTTTTCGTTGTTGTCCGTCTGTGTTCGGATCCGTCCGGATGAGTTCGGAAGAGTTTCGGTTGGTTTGTGAGTGTAGCGTGTGGATTTGGAGCCTTTCAATGTGTCAGCAGAACTTTAGTGGAAGGACGTGTCCGAGTGCAGCCGTTGAGGTCCGACTAGGTTCGGAGGTGTAGAAGGACTGTTTCTTGTTGATTTAGGAACCTTCTGTTCTGTGATGCAGCGTTTTGAGTTTTGCTGAATTTGGTTCTTGCGTGAAATGTGGCGTCCGGATAGTTACCTCTTTCCTAAGGAAATTGAGACGCTTTGACTGTAGAGATCTTTTGCTGTGCCACTTTTCCTTGTTTGGACTGCTTTCCTTGCCTTGATACAGCTGAACTGAGTGATGACCGCCCGCCGCCATTTTTGTTTAAGAAGGCAACTGTGTGGAGTCAACTGGCGACCGTGCACCAGGCAAAGGGTTTTTACTTGTGGTTTGAAGCACTGAAACCTTTGACAAAGGCTGCAATAAGGAGTAGCTAACCATGAGTGGCTTGATCAGGGGGGTTGGAGTGTCAGACATGTCCAGTTGTTTGTTTTTATGCCAGGGATTGCAGGGTTGAGACGCCAGGAAACGACAGTTTGAGACTTCAGTTGCTGCAGAGATTTTGGACACAGTTGTGCAAAAGGGTTGTCAACATTCTTCCTTTAAGGGTTGTAACGTGTTCGAGGGTTCTAGAACATCTGTCCTTTTTGGTTCTGTTTTGAGATGCTTGTTTTTCTTCTTGCTGTGTTCAGTTTGCAGAGCAAGGGTTATGCTTTGTGTGTGATGCATGTGCTCAATACTTCAGCCTGTCTAGCGAAAGTCGCTTTTCGTGCACTGTGATTTGCCTGTTCGATCCTTTTGGGAGAGATGACCGACATGGAGCTCACCGAGTCGCCAATGGCTACCCCGGTCATTGTTGGGGATGACAATGAGGCGGCCGCGCCAGAGGGTGGTGTGCCAACAGCAAAGGCTGCAGGGCCTAGCCCAGCTCCAGGGAATGCTGAGGTTAACACCGTCTTTGGAGTCTTGCTGAGTGGCCAGGATCTTGTCACAGTACCTCTTGATGATCTGATGAGGCTCCAAATGAGCCAAGTGGAATGCAGTGAGTCCCTTGTTCAAAGCGTGTCGTACGAAATCGCCAAGGGTGAAACGGAGCGATGGCAGAGAGCGCACAGTCAGGATCCAAGCCAGAATCTTGGGGATATGGTTCTGCCAGCTCACCGAGGGGTTCACGCCGGTAAGGCGTACACCGAGTTGCAGATCCTGAGGCAATCCCTCAACCTTCGTTACACGAACCTGAAGGCTGGTGCCGCCTTTTGGGGGCACACATATTTCGAGATTCTTCCGCACCCTGAGTCAGACCTTGCATCTTTGAGTGAGCTTCCAGCGGGAGGCAAGGCTGATCACACGCAAGATCTCCTTTGCTGGGCGATAGGGCGCTTCGGGCGCCTCCAGGACATCACAGAGGAAGTGAGTAATTTTATTACCACAGTTGCTGAGAGCGAGAGCGCCGCAAAGGTTCGGCTTGAGGGTATGGGTGCCAAGTTGGTCGAACTTTCCAATGGGATAGTGGGCCTTGGCGCCTCTGTGAGGCACACTGCAGAAGAAAGCTTGAAGTCCCAGCGCTCGGAAACCAAATTTCTGAGCGACATCTGCTGGCAATTGTCAGGCACAGGAAAGGGGATAAACGCGAGTGTCAAAGAAGCATTGTTGTCGTTGGGCAAGCTGTTATCCCAAGTTGATGCTCAGATCAGCCGGCAGAGCAAAGTTCAAGAAGATTCGAACAAGCTTCTGAGCTCCCTGAACGAGAGCATGAAACAGCTGATCGAGGTCGAGAAAAAGAAGACCACTATGGTGGCCCAGGCAGCAGCATCAGTAGCGGCTCCGCCAAAGGCAGCGACCGCTCCTCAGGCTAGGTTGGGGACTGGAGCAACCATGCCTGCAACACCAGCCACTCCAGCTCAGCCGGCTGCGCCAGTTGTCCAGCCGAAATTGATGCCGGTGGCACCTGTTGTGACATCGCCTTTTGGCTCGGCGCCGCCACCTGTTCTCCATCGACAAGTCCAGGGTCAGGGTTTCCTCCTCCATCAGGAGCTTGCGGCAGCGGCTGAGCTTCTGGAAGCATTGGGCCGACGTATCCGCATGGTGGCCAGGCATATAAAAGGATGAAGACATCCGACGGCCAATGGGTGTTCGTCGAGATCGAATCCTTTGAATCCTGGGGCTCGGCATTCATTTTTGGAAAGCCTGACCTGAGCAGGGGTCGTATGTACCTATGCTTTTGAAAGGTCGATGAAGCTTGGACGCACCACGATCTCTGAAAAAGGGGTTTTTGCTAGCGCTCAACCTTCTCATTTCTGTTCAATTTCATCTTTCAAGTGAAGATGGCAGAATGTTTCTTGCTGTGTGCTGTGTATCTTGCTCAGTCTTGCAAGCAGTCAGGGTTTTGCAAGCAGGCACCAGGTTTGGAACCAGCAGGACTGTCAGAGACCAAGAGTCGCTTGAGCTTCATTTGAACTCCCTTTTATCTTCTTCAAGTTTTCTTGTTGAGTCAAGGGCATGCACGTGTGCGATCTTGTGGGGTTTGAAGTTTTGCGCATTGCCATGTCTGTACTTGATAGGACGTAAGGAGAAGAGGCCAGGGGTTCAGAGGAAGTGAGATCTCTAAGAGATCGAGGGTTGAGAACTTTGATACTCAGAGATGTCCATTGCAGTTGCAACATGTACCATGGCAACCAGTAACGAGGGATTGTATCTAGCAGGGTGACTAGTTTCCTTTGCTTGCTGTGGACGTGAGGACTTGAGGACTTCAAGATGTGCTTCGAAAGATGCCATTCAAACGGTAGCCCAGGGTTTGTAGCTAAGGGGTTGAAGCTAGACTTCATTTTCTTTTGCTGTTGGAAGCTTTGTGCACTTTTGGACTTGGCAGGTTTTGTCACGATGAGTGTTTGTCGTTTTGACTTGTCAGGTGTTCGCTTGAAACCATCTTGGTTTCAAGATCCCAAGGATGACACAAGCATGGGCCAAGAGCTAGCTCTGTGAAGCTCTTTATGGCCATGCTGTCTGAGGGATCTTGACCTTTTGATGTTTGTCTTGCTTGGTTGAACCTTGGTCGATTGGTTGATCTTGATTTGAGCTTGCTTGAAGCTTGTTGTTCTTGATCTGTTGACGTTTGATCGACCTGGAGACCAGTTTGGAACGCAGGAGTTGAGATCTTAGTTGACGCTCGAACCTTAGTTGCTCAGAGAAAACGAATTGAAGAGAAGAAGAAGACAAGAAGAGCAGGAGAAGGTACGAGGTGACCCAAGAAGGGGTGTGAAAAGTGTGGCTCTGTGTAGTGGAACTTTTCGTTTTTCTGTCCTTGGGGTTGGAGCTGAGTAGGGGTCTTCCTCTCTGGAGTGTGTTCTCTTTGACCACCTTAGCAGGACTAAGCGGAATGTGACCAGAAGTGGCTAGGAGCATGTCTAGAGAAGCCCTAAGTATAGAGCTGTAGTGCTTTGGATGAGCTGTGTATAGCCTAGCTTTGCTTGAGAGTGTTTGGAGATGCTTTCTTGTACTTTGAGTATGTTTTGGATGACTGTGACCAGTCAGACCTCTTCAGAGAAGAGTGGAAGAACAGAGATACAGTCAAACCGACTGTAACGTTTGGCTCAAGAGCGGGATTCAAAAAGGGGTCGCGCTCGCTTCCGTGTTTTCACAGTCTCCTACTTCGCGAAAAGAACACACCCCGAAAATTTGTTGGGGAAACTACCCACCCACCACCAAACTCTTCTAGAGCCCCATGCTTGATGTATCAAATATCGCAGGTGCCTGCTCTTGACAAGAACCAATTGCCACCGCAATCACCACTTATCATTGCCACCAACCGATTGCCACCACCAATTGCCACCAACTGATTGCCATCAACAAATTGTCACCAACTGATGGTCATCAACCAATTGTCATCAATCTGATCCAACCAATTGCCGCAGCCAATCTGGGGTGTGGCTCGGTCTTGGTGTGTCTCCCTGACAAACTTCATGGGTGGATTCACGCAGCATTCCGTCTCTTCTTGTCACTGCATGTGGAAGCTGCTTGCGGTTTGCGTGACCCGTCGATCTGTTATCAGCTGATGCGATTGATGCAAGTGAAAGAAGTTCCAACACTTCGAGTTTTTGCCATTCGGATGTCTCGTGTTTGCCCGTCCTAGCAAGGGTTGTCTTGACAAGGTCAAAGAGGCAAGAGGCCTTCGTTTGTCCCAGGTGTCTGCGTGTGCTATCATGGACCAGTTCGGTTTTGGGGAGCCGATTGATTTCAGGACAGATGCCGCCGATGATGTGGAGAGTTGAGGTGTGGAGAGTTGAGGTGTCAGGGAGATCAACGAAGCTGTTGCAGGCCTTTTTGAGACGCCAAGCCTGACACCTTCAGAAGACACAGACGCTAGTTGATCTTCCAACGCATGAAGGAGAGCCACCATGGTTTTCGGTTGAAGGGAACAAGACATCAAGATGCCCTGCGTGTTGTGGGGGAAAGGAGACTGGACATTCCGTAAAGTGACGGAACAAATACAAGAAGCATCTAGAGGAAGAGTACAAGCGTATCGTACCGTTGGATGAGGATGAACGGTTAAGGGAAATTGAGATAACCGATGGAAAGAACGAATCATTGTCCGAGCCTCAGAAAGGGCCTCAGAGATCAGCAGTATTCAGTACCACAGTCAAAGTCAGACAAAGAGAAAGCAAAGAAGAGAAAAGCCATTGATGAAGAATGGTTCACCGAGAGCATGAGGAGAGAGATAAGAGAGGAGAGAGATTTCCAGAGTTTGATGATGTTCCCGTTCAAGAGACCGCCAGAGAGTATCGGTCCAGATGACAGCCCAGCCGAACCCTTACGAGCCCAGACGATTACCGAGACAGATTGAGTGATGGCTATGAGCCGACAGAAGTCCTCCAAAAGGTACCCAAGGGAAGAAAAATCGAAATCAGGATCATTGGGAAGTGGATCTTGACAAGCTTGTGTTGCGTCGAGTTCACCGTCGAAGTCGAAAGGTTTTGTTTTCATGCCAATGCCCGAGGAGCAATTGGTAGGTATTCAGAGGACGTATTACGTCGATGCTGTTGATGAAAGGTCGGCTGATAAGATCAGTTTAAGGTTCATGTCAGTGAGCCGGGAGCCTCAGAGCAGATGCGAAAGCATTGGAAAGCTCTACATGTACGATGGCAAAGGCAATGCCATTGCGAGGTTGCAAGATCTCGGAAAGGAGTTGTGGGAGATCGTGAAAGTCCCCTTGACGCGATGTTCGGATGATGAGGTTGAGATGTACTTGTCATCAGTTCAAGAGGGGGTGCTAGAATATAATCGCAAGGTACCAAAGGATGTGGAGGAATTCGATTCGAAAGCCGACTCATGCAAAGTTTGGCTTGGAGGACGATGGATTGTTCTTCGAAAGCCGTCGAGAGCGACTTCAGACATAGGTGAAGGTCCATTGAATGTAGACGCTACATTTGAGGGAATGCGCGTGGACGTCATTGCCCTAGAGAAACACAAGACAGGTCAGGTTGTGAATAAGAAAGAAGCTCAGGGGTATTGTGAATATCGTGGAATCCGAATCATGTCCACAAGATGGGTCGTTGTGAATAAGGTTGAGACTATCAAAGGAGATATTGTTTGATCCAGACTTGTTGTTCGTGATTTTGCCACAGGTCCGTCTGCAGCCGAATTAGGAGTTTCGAGTCCCACGGCATCGTCAGAAGCCTTGAAGATCATGTTGTCGTATCTAGCTCAAAAGTCGAGTTTCTGAAGGAAATCAAAGGAAAGTGGAGTTGGAAAGACAGCATGGGTTTTAGATGTTCGTACAGCATTCTTGCATGCTCCAGTGATTCATCCAGCAGTTGTTTCATGGCCTGTTGGCATGGAGGACGAGAATGGGGAGCCTCTGTTTGTGATCCTGGAGAAGGCCATGAACGGACTTAGTTCAGCAGGGATCTCACGGTATCGTCACTTGGCAGAGCTGTTGCAACTTGAAGAGTCGACAGCATGTGTGACGGAGAAGACGATTTTTGCCGGAAGGCACAAGAGAGGAGTTGCGGAGACTGAGGAAGAGAATCGCCTGATTGTTTTGATGTACGTAGATGATTTGTTGGTCGTTGGGGATGATAGGAACGCCCAATTACTCGTGGATGAACTGTCTAAGAAGCTTCGACTTAAAGTCGCAGGAAAGCTTGAAGAAGACAAGATTAGATGCTTGGGAAAGGTGATCGAGAAAGAAGAAGATGGAGCGATTGCCTTGTACATGGAGAAAGAGTACTACGAAAGTATGATGTCATTGTATCCTGGAGGAAAAGAAAGTCAGGCAACACCGAATCTATTTCAGCTCCATGATGGAGATGGAGAAGAGGACAAGAAGCTGTTGTCGCCTGAAGCGGCATCAACGCCTCGCACAGCATTAGGAAAATTAGGTTGGGTAGCTCAGTCGAGACCTGATCTATGTTGGTTGTGTTCAATGCTTGCTCGAGGACAAGCTCAACCACTTGCAGTTCATGAGACAGCCATGCGTGCGAGTATCCGTTACATCCGTTCTGTATCCGATCGGAAGTTGAAGTTCAGAAGCTATGAGTACTCAGGTGTCCCGAGCATTACGACCTACGTCGATGCAAGTTGGGCAGCCGAAAAATCAACGAATGGGAAGAGTACTTCAGGAGCAACTATTTTCATCTGTGATTGTTGCATCAAAGCCTACAGTAGATTACAGCAGAGTGTAGCCTGTAGTTCAGCCGAAGCAGAGTTGTACGCTTTGTTCGAAGGAGCAAAAGAGACTATATAGGTATCCAACATGCTGTAGCGCATGTGTTTGGTTGTCAAGTTGAAGATTTGCCAGTAGCGAACTTGCTCACAGATTCGATGGCAGCCCGATAAATGTGACAGGGAGACAGATCGATATTCGGATCTGTTTCTTGCAGGATGCGCTCTACAAAGGTGTGATTTCCATCGCATTTGTTCGAGGTACAGAGAATTGCGCCGATCTGATGACCAAGGCGTTATCGAGAGCAGTCACGTTGCAGCGCGTGGAGAAGATCGGAGTTGTTCGAGGTTTTCTGAATACGATCGAAATTGCTTATGATTGGATCGGATCGGTGGTGTTGGATCTTAGAGAAGGTTTCGTGTAAGAGTCTTGTGATCGTTGAGTTCTGCGCGTCACCGGAATCCAAGGTGAAAGCTCGAGGAGAACGATTGGAAGGTGTTGAGGTATTGACGATCACGGAGGCAGATGACGGAACCCGTACGGATACGATCGAAGAGATGAGAGAGTCGATGTTTGTTGTCTTATGGTCGTCGATTCCGTGTACCGGTGGATGTCCGTTTCAATACATTTGTTTGAAGAAGCATGGTCAGGATTACATGAGTCATCTTCGAGAGTTGTATCGAGCCCAAAAGAAGCTTTGGAAAGGTTTTCTACGTTTGTCAGAAGTAGCTGATTTCGTAGCGATTCAACGGCCAAAGCGATGCGCTTATTGGGGATGGAATCAGACGAAAGAGTTCCTGAGAAAGAGAGCTCTATATTCCACCTTCGTTGAAGCGTGTTCAGTCGGTTTGATGCAGAAGAGTCAATTGGTCAAGAAGTCCTGGAGAATAGATACTGATAGTACCCTTTTGCTTGAAAGTCTCAAGGTCTGTGTCTGTGATGGTCACCATGAACATTTGCCTTCCAGAGATGTCAATTGGAAAGAGACACAGCACTATCCCAAGAAGCTTTGCGAGCTAATCCTTAAAGGATTTAAAGCCGAATTAACCGCGTAAGAGTCATGCATTTTTCGAGTCCAGAATGGCACGTTTTTGCAGAAATTCATAAGACGAGACTTCGTATCTTGGATCAAGCATGTGGTAAGCGCAGCCTTGATGTTTCGCTCATACCGTCCTGAGGTATGATGATGGCCCTGGATGTGGGAACGATTCACGATGCTTGCTGCGCTTAGCTTGGAAGCCGCGGCCGCTATGGTCTTTGCAGCGGGAGTCATTTGTGGCAGACTGCTGACCTGCTGCTGTCTGAGTCGGCGTTGTGAGCATGCTGATTTTCAGAGTCGTTTGAAGAAGGAACCTTCTATCACGGTGAGTGATTCACCATTGCAGTGTGAGAGCGTCTATTTCCCTGCGAGTGGGAGCAAGGTTCATTTCAATCCATCTTGCTCAGGCATGGTCGCACCAATGTCGAAAGACTTGTGTTCGAAATGTCTGTCCTCACTGAAGAAGAATAAGAAGGCTTAATGTCAGCCAGTTGTTCCGAGCGAAATGTCCAAGAGGGGGTGAAAAATCCATTTGTTGGATGGCCACCTCGCTCGTGCTTGTTGCTTTGTTTGTTTGTGTTGTTTGGTTCGTGTTCAGAAAGGGAGACAACCGGACTTTAACACTGTAGTTCGTTTCTTGAAGTTTTAATAGAGTTTTTTAGCGTTTTCGAGTGTTTAGAAGCTTTTTGTAAAGAGTTGCTTGTGTGTAGTTCGCATATGTACAGTCTTTGACATGACTGTTACTCTTTGGCTCAACTGTGAGTAAAAGGGCGCAAGGGAGTGCAGTGCGTTAGCTTGAGTTGTTGTTTGCTTGAAGAGTTTCGAGAGTGTGAGAACGAGTTTTGGAGTGTACCGGACTCATCGAGTGCCATGAGCCTGTTGTGAGCTTAACACTTCTGAAACCAAGGACCAGAAACGTCCTAGATTGGACTTCATGCAAAAAGAGCGGGAACTTTGCTCATGATGACGAAGAAAACGAGGTGCAAGTTGCGTCTGTGCAGCTGACAGCCAAGCGACCAACACTGTTGTGAGCTGTGGGAAGCGTTGCGTTCGTGTGTGGAAGGAAACTGGAGAAGCTTGAAGGTGTGGTGAAAGAGGTGTGGAACTTGGCAAAGATGGAAGCTGGAGACATGTTCAACAGCCGGTGAGTTTGCTGTCCCGGAACAGGCATCTTCGTGTCGTGTGACTGCCGTTGGGTGACCAACAAAAAGGGTTCTTGAGGCGTCTTGAGGACATTGCAAGAAATTTGGATTCAACTTTGATGTTGCAACAATGCAGGGTTTTATGGAGCTTGTGTTGATGAATGCAAGAATGTTGATTGCAAATGGGCGACGCAATATCTTCGCAACGATGCCAATTTTTTTAGAATTCCGAAAAACATAGTTTGGAGTTTGGGCTTTTGCAGGTGCGTCTGCTTCGTTGCCTGTCAGTTGCCTTCTGTCTTGAACATGTTCAAAAATCTTAGTGGTAAAACGTGTTGGGTGAAGAAGTCGAACCATGTGACTTCAGATCGTTGCAAATGTTTGTTGCTTCTTGCGTTGCTTGGTTTGAAGCTTGTTGGATTGTCGTTGACGACCGTTGGAGACCAAGGCTGGGATCTTAGTTGATGAGCTTGGTTGAAAACGAATGAGAGAGAAGAAGGCAGAAGACAGCAGAGGTAGATAGCGGTGGAGGTAGTGCAAGTAGTGACCCAAGAAGGGGTGTGAAAATGGTAGGGTGAGGAGAATGGCTCACCACTTACACCTCTGTATAGGGATTTTAGTTTGTTGGAGTGGTGCCTCTCTGTGTTCTGGGTCCTTTTTTGGTGTTTGGAAGGGTTACAGCTTCAACCATGTCTTACAAAAATGTATACTGTACATAGTTTCTTGATTTTTTGAAAGTGGTCTTGGAAGGCTCAGTAGTTGTTTCCTTAGCTTAGACAAACTTTCGTTCTCTTTGGAAGGAGTAGGGGACAGAGTCATGGACGTCTGTTCCTTGCTGACCACGTGACTCCCAACATAAGTTTTCATGCTTTGCCACCTCTTGTTGAGCCTTCTCACACTTTTCTTTCAACACTTCGATCTCACCTCTTAGGTCGACATTGATGTCCATGTGTTTCAATTCTTCATTTCTCCATGTTTCCTCTTCTTCTTTGACATCTTTCACTCGCTCTTCAAACTCTGCACAGGCTGCTTCAGCCTGAATCACTCACTGCCCACTGCAGCCTCACTCTCTTTTCGTCCACCTCCTTTGCAATCTCTTCTGGCTGCGCTCTCCATCTTTTCTTCTCTCTTTCATCTTCTTCTTGCTTCTGTCGCCATAGTTGCCACTGTTCATGCCCTCATCGTGCCAGACTCAAGGCCCCAACAACTGCCGGGCACAACACAGTGACACTCATCCGGCTACACCATAAATCATCTTCATGATCCTCATCTCTGTTGTCCCTCCTCTTCTAACCTGCAGCAATGTCATTGCAATCACCATTGCCACAAGTTTGGGTCGAAAACACATCCAGCTCCGACCTGAGCACCATGCCATCACAGGTGGTGCTTCTTCTTGCTGGTGTCCACACTTCCAACCTTGTTGAACTTGGTTCAGAAGTCCTTGTGCCCAACAGCTCGGGTCACCTGTTGGTGCAGTCCAAAGCTCCGTGCTGACTGCCACGGACTGACAGCTTCCGTCTGAAGAACTTATTTCCGCAAAAATGTTTTCAACTCTCCATGAGTCATTCAGCTGCAAGCGATCATTCCAAACGTCTCTCGTCTGTAAAACTCGTGCAGAAGTTCCTTGCTGTGGACAAAAAGGTAAACTGCCTGCTTCTGGTGTCTGACCCGCACAAGACCCTGGTTTGCTGGCCCATGCAAAACTGGGGCACTCTAGGCCCTCTAGGCAACCCTAAAGCTGTTCTCTTTCAGCTTTCGGCCCTTGCAACTTAAGAAACATGTGTCCTCTGCAGCAAGGCGGGTCTGATACTGTGCGTTAGCAGTGGAATCACAGTCCTGCTCTTGAGCCAAAAGCACGGTATTCGGCTTTCGGCAAGCGTCTCAGTCCTGTGAGGGCACTTCCAACAATTCGAGATCCGGATGAGAAAGACAGAGAGATCAAGAAACTACTTGATGATTTAAAGCGAACCAAACAAAAGCAGATCTCTGGAAGGCCCATGTGACTGAAGTAAAAGCAGAAGCAAACCAATTGGTGTTGAGCCGCGTGAAGCCGGCAAGGAACCAGCTTGAGCGGCAAGAATGATGTGTCATTTCCAATGGAGAATGCTATCACAATACATCAGGGGAGACAGCATTTAGAGGTATTCCAATCAATGACCCATAGAGGTCACACATGGTTGCGTGGAGCACTGGTATCATGGATGCATGTTCGATCGAGGCCCAATCGCAGGCATGAAAACAGAGCGCCATCATTTTCAGCGTAGGCAACAATGCATTTTTGCAGCTTCGGATGATTTTGAGAATGCTGGAACTGCGTGTGAAGGCACTTGATCATTCTATTTTTCAGAGGATTCACACTGCGTTCGTGCATGCGTTGAAATCAAACGGGCAGCAGTGGCGCGACAACACGTGAGGCTCTCTCATGTCATTTGTAGTGCCCCAAGCGAAGGCATGATGGTCGTAAGAATGGAACACACATCTTTATGTGTGTGCGGATTGGGGACGTTTGTAAGTGAATGCCACGCAAATCTTCGATTCAAAAAGGGTTAGCAGGCAATGGAACCATTTCGGGGAAATGTTCGAGTTTCCAACTGCTAATGCAGGCTTCTTTGCAACTTGCATGTGTTTTGCAGCCAACTGGCTCCCATTTGCCACAGGGAAGTGCTCCGAACAATTGACAACCACACATTCGGGACTGGACAACTTCCAAGGAATTTGGTGGAATCAGGTGAAGTGGCAAACAAGAAGCTAGGAGCAAAGGGCATCTCTACTAGGAGCAAGGGCCTTACTAGTAGTAACAAAAAACTAGTAGAAACAAGATTCTGCCACCCAACCACTTTTGCAAAACATTTCGATTGGATGTCACAGCAACAGTTATAGACCCGGAAAACCTCCACAACCGTTGAACATGGTGGAAGTGATGAATCAAACACAAGGTCACCCTCCTTGAGTCCCAAGGCAGCAAGAGACTCTTTCGCAACATGTCGCTTGACACTCCGGACTCAACATGTGGACGCACATGTATGTAAATAATATTCTATATATACTGTGATATATTTTTTGTATCTACCAACAATTTTGATCCTGAGTCATGGCTTTGCCCAGCACGTTGTTGGGGCCGTGTGCCCAGAAGAGAATCGACACAATGTTTGGCAATTTGACCAGCCTACAGCTTCAGGTGCCAAAGAATAGCACACCGCCGCGCCAATGCAACGCAGGCGTTTCAGGACATGCTTCGTCGCAGGCTCATTTCTTCACATTTTGAACCTATCATGGTCCCATGGGTTGGACCTACAACTTTGAATAATCTTGCCTCGCAATGGGTTGCGTTGGGCAGGTGTTGCTGGGTTGCTATGCTTTCAGCAAACATTTGTGCCTTTGCCATTCGGAAAGGGCGAGAGGTGCGGTTTGCCGCTGACAAATTTGTATCCTTCCCGTCAGTTTTTTCTTTGCGTCAGGACCGGCAGCAAGCAAGCAGAGAACAAAGAATTATCCGCCTTGCCTGCGTGGTCTGAAACTAGTCGAGAGATTTCCGTTTGTTTTTTGACTTATTTGGCGTTCTTGAAGTTGATGTGATTTCAGGACGAATTTCTTCGGGCATTTCTTTTTTACCGTTTTTTTACCTGCTGACAGTGAGGACGCTTCACAAGATTCGCGCCGGCTCAGATCAGCAATTGAAAGCATCCTCCGTGAGCAACAGGCTGTTATTGAAACAGATTGATTCCAGGATTCCATAAAACCTTGGACAATTTATTAGAAACTACCGCATTTCTTCAGGCATTGCGCGAGGAAGCTCCTCTGGTCACAGGCGGTACAATTTTTTCAGCCTGGGTCTCACAAGCTGACCTAGACAGCTTGAATTGGCATCAAAGGAAGGATGTTTTGGTTTATGTATATAACTATGTTGCCTATGCCTATGTCAATGTGTTTTCAGGTCTTATCGGCAGCAGCACTTGCAACTCTTGCCCACACTGCCTGGGTTGGTACAGCTGCACTACCTGTAATTGCCAGTGTCAGATCCTGAGGGTGGAAATATTTGACACAGCGATTCCGCATCACATCGTATCCCAGATTACTCTCACTCTGCTTACTTTGCCTCATTCAAGTGAAAGGTTTTGCCGTTAGTTTCGAATGTTCATCCTGGATCGAGGCAATTTTTTCTTACACATCAGTGGCCGAAAGCTCCGGAACGATACTGTGCTGCAAGAAATGTACCGAGCAGAGCAATACTAATTTCATTGACACAAGAAGAGGATTTAGAACGAGTCATTTCACAGTTTTGATATATACAATATGTCATTTATCAGACTTGCTCTAAATGTTCAAGGAAGTCTCTTGGACTTGGCCGATGCAGCTTCTCGCAGGCTCTTGCGGACGCAGCGGAACAGGACCCGCGAATACTTGAACAACCTGCGATGAGTTTCTGGTGTTTGCAATTTTTGCCACGAGCAAAGTGCCATACTTTTGTCATTTCAATGCGTTTGGAATCTCAACCCTGACGTTGTCAGGAGAGGAAATTGGCTGTTGCAGAAGTTCCCAAGGCTTTGCTGCCCTTTGGGGCTGGATGTACAGCAATTTTTGCTGCAGTTTGTGCATCTTGGCGCAAACGGGGTGATTCTTGGCCCTCACATGACAAGACTTTTTGCAAGCATTTGCAAGATCGCACAGAGATCACAGCGAGGTCACCTTGAAGATTTTTGAAGAAGATCCAGCCAATCTAGGATCCGCATTACCTACGCTTGGGTGGCCCTCGAGAGCAGACAGCAGGGCTCTTATTTTTTTTCTTATTTTTTGTGTAGGCTTTTCTTTTATTAGCGTTTTTGTGCGATGTGCTGGATTGTCCAAGGCTTTCCAGCTATGCTCGGGTGGTTGTTCTGCTTCGGTTCAGTGGCTTGCTGGAAGATGAAAACCCTCTGTTGCCTATTGCAACATGAAAATGGGGCTTGGTGTTTAGCTTACTTGAGCTTTTGGAACAAGATGCTTCTTTGCAGATTAAAATGCACATATTTTCCTGCAAGTCTTATATAATTGCTTGTATTTTTGGTGAACATGAGGTTGTTGGAGCTGCGGCAACGAATGACCAAGCTCTGCCTTGTGCTTGCATTGAGCTGATGTTTGACTCCTCCATCAACATAATTCATAGCTGAGGCTAGTCATCTCAAAGCTGCGCCCACAATTGCGCAACCCGTTGCAGGAGCTCTAGCCTGCAGCACGCATTACATGAGATGGTTGCTTTGGCGGCTTATAGAAAAGTCAGTGTCATATATGTGAGGACGAGGACGAAAACGAAGTGATTAGAGAGATGGAGGACGGTGAGATCGAGGCAGAGCTGAAACACGATGCGCAATTGCTGCACGCTTAATTGGCCTAGGTTGGGCTACGTGCACGAGTATTGTTGGCCTTTCTCAGCATTGTCCTGTGTTTCGTTCCCCTATTCTTGTGCCTTGAGCTGGAATTGGGGGAATTGTGTTTTGTCATTTTGTTTTGAATTCTTCTCAAGTCAAGGTTTGAGCAGAATCCTTCGACCCAAAGCCTTATGACGGCAGCAGATGAAGTCGCAGTGATTGTGTCCGCAAGTGCGGCAGCACAGACAGCGTTTAGCTCGATTCTTAGGGACGTGGTGGTCGATTCTTGTGCGTCTATGAAATCCTTTATTGGAGTTTGCTGAGCTGTGCTGTAGAGATGGTGGCTGCGGTGGCAAATTTGCATTGAGGCTTCCTGCTTGCAGAAAAGTCTTTTGCTGATGCAGAACGGCGGATAGCTGCCCAATCACGACAAGCTGCTCTATCTGAGCTCTTTTTTGCACAGGCTGTTCATTTTTTGGATGTAAAGATATTTTATAGGCAAGCGGGTCTCCTGGCAGTCTTCTTGTGTCAGGCACAAGCGGATGCAGCAGTCTTAGCTCCAAACAGTGCGATGAGCGCTACCAGCTTAGGGCTTGCCTCTGTAGCTGCAGAGTTCTCCAAGACCTTATCATCTGGGGCTTTGTGGCCAGCTGTGACGACCTGAGTTGGGATCACTGTGTGCTCATACTGTGCGCTCGCACCTTTATTTGCAGAACAGCATTCCCTTTCTACCAGGTGTGCTGTTTTTTCGATGTCACTACTTCTTGCAAATGGTGGTCTGGACTTCATGATACATCATGCTTTCATTTTCCACGGAAAACGAACAACTTGAACTCTGAGGTTGCCAGTACTTTTTATTCGACTGTGAGTGCCTTGACCTCGCGAGCTGAAGCTGATGCTGCCTATCTTGAGAATGAGGCTTCCAAGCGTGCACTTGAGGGAATGGAAGCAAATGTGGACACTGTCTCAGCAGCCATCAGCGAATTTCAGCAACTTCAACGTGATCTTTCAGCAGATGATCTTTCTGAGAACATTCGGATTGCATTGAAGGGTCTATCGGTTGGTGAGACAAGAGAATTTCGCGGACTGTCCAGGGATCAACGGCGAAAGGTTCATTTACTTGCTGCGGAACTTGGCATGGTTTCCCAGTCCTTCGGATCGTCCTTCGGTCCTTCGGGTAGAGTCACGAGAAACGTTCTCGTCCTGTGTCCTTCAGCCGGTTCTCCCTCGTTACATCAAGAGAAGCAAGATCCTTTCGAAGCTGCTCAACAAGACTTGCAGAGGTTCCTCCAGACATTAACGGATGAGGGTAAAGCAATCCAAAAGACTTTGGTGCAAGGTGGCTGGGTGCCAGTGGCAGGCATGTTTGTTTTGGGCAGTGCTGCGTCACCTGTACTTCTGGGCAGGGTCGGCGCTGAGCTGTTGCTGCCGCTGGCAACGGGAACGGTTGGGCTGGCGACTGCTTGGCAGGAAACAGCTGGGAAAGGAGCGGTTGCAGTGGCAAAAAGGCAGACAGCATTCCTCTTGACCAAGGAGGCCCAAGCAGAAACCCTACTCGGGCGCGCACAACTTGCATATGCAGCTTTCCCTACAGATGTGGCAATAGCCACTTTGGCAACAACTGCAACTGTGCTGTCTGCTGAAATGAATTTGTCTGCATGGTGGAAGTTCCTTGCAATGCTGGCGGTCATCCCAGCATACATGGCATGTTTAGTAGCCATGCATCGGAGACGAAAAGTTGAAAGATATGTGGCGGCTTCCATGAGATGCGTTGATGCAAAGCCAATACGAGTTCGTGCTCGAACTTGGAAGCAGCCTCCCAACTGCAAGAAGTTGCAGTTGTTCTTCTTCTTGTTTTCTTGTCTTCTTGTCTTCTTCTTGTTGTTGTTGTTGTTGTTCAAGGTCTGATCGACCGAGGATCCTTTCAAGTTCTGTCACTGACCTACTGAATTCACTGGACCTTCCGTAAAATCTGATTTTCCCCAGAGGAAACTACAGTCACTCCAAGAGCAAACAGTGGAAAGAGCTGGGTTGGCAATCTGTGAGCTTTTCAGTTCTTTTTTTAAAATTCAGCTTGAGCCAACTATGGTCCTAGAGCACCAGAAGCTTTTGAGACATGCCACTGCTCGACGCGAAACACCTCAATGTGGAAACAGACCAACGCAAATGGTAAAATGAATGTATATAAGTGCTAATTGCATTTTGCTTGAGCTCAGGAGGTGTTGGATTCTTCCGCTTCTCCTTTCTGCAATCTTCCCTTGCGATCTTTGTTCCAGAGCTACCATTGCGTGTGCTACTTTCGCTGCTGAAATTGCGTTGGGGATGGCTGAAAGCTCCCAACAGTTGGCAAATGCAACAGGCGGGGGAGGGAGGTCAATGCATTCCTTCATTACTATTGCTTTTAAGACACTGGTTTTTGGAGATTGGATCAGATATACGTAGACTCACAAAGGGTGCTGTGCACATGAATCCCATTGAGGTTTTTACAAGGTTCCATGGGCGTTTGTGGTTTGGATCATGGAGCCTAATCTGCCTCAACAAGTGTGCTAACCCCAGGTAGCCTTGCAAGGGCAGGCTGTGTGGTGGCGACTGCGGATGCATGGTCACAGTTGGCCCAATTCTCGGCACGAGCTTTACCAGCCCGGACTTCTCTTGCTGTTGTGGACGCCTGAGTGGGTGGGAAGCCCTTCAAGATTTCCAGAACTGCACATTTCAAAACTTCTGCCGTGAGGTGAGCACGTTGATGGCGACTGCATTGGTCGAGTACTCTCTTCCCGTGTTCCTTGGATTCATTTGATTGCCATCCTGGACATTTTGCAGGCATTTGATTTGGTCTGAGGTGTGCCTTATTCCCTGCTTTCGGAGCAGCGGTCTTTGTACGCTCTTTGCAATTGAACAGGCTCGTCCTTCCATCAAGATTGATTGAGAAGTGGTGGTGGAACAAAAGTATTTGTTGGTTAGCGTGCTATAACGTTGCCACCGACAGTCAAATGATTGAATCTAGCCTAAAAGGAAATGGTGGGATCGGGGCTGAAAGGAGACACACATTGGCAAGGTTGAGATTGGCAAGGTTGAGATTGGCTTCCCTCCAAAAAGCAGAGAGAGTTGAGACGTAGGGTTTGTCCTCCACATCACCTCAATTCATTGGTGTTAACTCCATTTCATCCCAGTTCATTGGCCAAATTCCATTTTACCTTACTTTATGACGCTGCTCCAACTTCAGACCACGTAGGCCCTGATCTTTCAGCCATGTCTCATCCCAACACTGCTCCCATCATACCTCAGTTTTGCTTCTTCACTGCGTTCTCTCATCTAATTGACTGCTCCAGAACAGTTGAGCTTTCCTGAAATTTCTCAATCTCGCCACACCCACTCTTTTACAGTATCTTTCTTTGCATGCTCTTCTTACCCATTCATTCCACCTTGGTACCAGATTGATCGGAGCTCAAGTGATTCGAGTGTTTTTGTTTCCTGCCATTTTCTTCATTCTGATCTGACTGACCTCGTCTCATCTCTTGAACCAAAGTTTTCGAATGTCGCAGTTTGTCGGGACCATTGCTTTAGTGTTTGCGCAGAGGTCTCTCCAAAGTTGACTACCATAGGTTTCCTGAAGTCGTCAATCAAGGCTTTCTTTCAGCCAGCGTTATTTGATTTTAATTCCTTTCCCGCGAGGCAATCCCAGCAAGCTTCTGCCAAGCTCGAGGAGGAGACTCTTTTGCACAAAGTAATGCGTATGAGCCTATGTTCCCAGGGTGTTATGGTTTTAATTCCACTTGGTACCTTGTGTGCCTGTGTGCCCTTTTCTTTTGAGAATTGTCTTGGAAGTTGTACCTTACTTTAGGGTGCTTTCAGACTGTCCTCGAGTATTTGCGCAAAATAGATCCAGTTTTGATATGTTTTTGTTTGTTTCTATGGTTTTGCTACCAACATCTTTAGTTCTCACCCTCGCTGTTTGCCCAGGAGTTCATGGACATGCAAGTTCTGCGCAAGGCCGGCTGATGTTGTGCATAGCTTGCAAAAAGCAGGCTTTTGCTTCAGGTCGAACCTTGGGCACGATTGCGCTCAATGTCCGATTCCTCCAATCGTCCTGAGCGGTCTTTGAGGCAGGCACGTGCAGATTGCAGAAACAAGCATTCAATTCGTGCTGTTCTCAGGCCAAAAGGAACGGGAAGAATTTCGGTGCTTGAAGCACTTTCTCCTATGAACGTGGCAAACAGAGCACTTCGAGGAGCTGTGAGGCAAAGTGGATGAGTCTGGCGGAAGGTTTGATGAACTTATTTCCCTAAAAATCTATAAAAATCTAGGAACTGGTTCTTACAGCGAGGGGTCTTCAATCAAGCTTCTCCAGCTTGTGCGTCCTTGCTACAAAGCGCTACTTGCTAGTGGTTCAAGCTTCCCTCCTCCCACAGCCTACCTTCCCCTCCGAAGGAGACAAGGTTTGAAGTATATGTATACATGTATACAGTAACTATATACATACCACACTCAAAATGAAACAAAGGCGGAGTAGTTGGTGCGACTAGACTCGACTTGAAGTGTGCGACATTGCTTGTCGAATCCTTGGCTTCCACGGAGGCTGTCCATCCTGTCGTCTCCTGTTTTTCTTTCAAAGCCTTTGAGCAGAATAGGCTGAAAAAGATTTGGGAAGATCGCAGTCCCGCTGAAGCTTACAAACCAGCACCGGCAGTTCAGGTTCGGTGACATGAACACTTGGAAGCGCCTTGAGCCCACATGAGCCCATGCGTTTCTCAAAACCTTCCGTCAGGCAGTGAGAAGCGTTCAGGCAAATTTGAATGAAATCCGTTCGTTGACGAGGCACGCGTATTGAGATGCCAAGTCACATTTTGTCCCTGTGCTTCTTGCAGTGCAAGGTACACTCGGAGCTCCTGGTTTCGTACCTTCTCAGTTGTTGGATTGCTGACTTTGGCGTCGGTTGTACAACCCTGGATTCTGTTTTCCAGCAGTGAGGCGCTGGGAGCAAGCTTGAGACATGAGAAAGACGGTCTATATGTCTGTGTGTTTGTATATTTCCATGCATTTTGCAGGTCGTGTTGCCAGTTGCTGGGGCAGTGCTCACCATTTTTGTGGCTGCTGGACACTCAATGTGCCCAATACCACATGCAGCAGCTCAATGAGTGATAGTTCGGACAGACCTGTCCTGCAGCCACACTGCCCTCCCTATGTGTTTCGGACAAACACTACAACTGACAACAGGGGCTGTGATTATTGATTATGTTGTTTTTGATGCCCAAGGGGAGCTTCCTTGAAGAAGCCTAAGCCGAAGCCTTTATGATGGTTCCTAGATGTTACATATTTTTCAGATTCTTGAGTAGGGAGAATTAGGATACATATGTATATTCCCGAAAGCATTGCGAAGGGTTCTTCCGGACAATCCCTTGAACACTGACACTTCGACACTGACACTTCCACCACATTTGCACTACATACACTGACACTTCGACACTTACACTTACACACTGACACTTCCACCACAGTGTAAGTGGAAGAGCGAAAGCATCCAAGTGCAAAGTATGCAAGTGTCAAAGTATGCAAGTGTAAGTATGCAAGTGATGGGTATGCAAGCACGCAGTGTAAGTAT
>CAXAMN010023228.1:533652-560940 GCA_963970005.1 Durusdinium trenchii | reverse complement strand
CCTCTGCGGAGATCGTGCGTGTCGAGTGCGCGAAATGCAGGCGAGAGCGCGATTCGTCCCATGTGCGCGCGACCATCTGCGGAGATCGTGCGTGTCGAGTGCGCGAAATGCAGGTGAGAGCGCGATTCGTCCGGTGTGCGCGCGACCCTCTGCGGAGATCGCGCGTGTCGAGTGCGCGAAATGCAGGCGAGAGCGCGATTTGTGAAATGACCGCGCGACCCTCTGCGGAGATCGTGCGTGTCGAGTGCGCGAAATGCAGGCGAGAGCGCGATTTGTGAAAGTACCGCGCAACCCTCTGCGGAGATCGTGTGTGTTGAGTGCGCGAAATGCAGGCGAGAGCGCGATTTGTGAAATGACCGCACGACCCTCTGCGGAGATCGTGCGTGGCGAGTGCGCGAAATGCAGGCGAGAGCGCGATTTGTGAAATGACCGCGTGACCCTCTGCGGAGATCGTGCGTGTCGAGTGCGCGAAATGCAGGCGAGAGTGCGATTCGTTCAGCAGCGGAGCAAGCTGTGGAGCTGGAAGCTGAGAACTGGCGACTTTGTAGTGCAACTTTAGCACGCGGAGTAGCTGGTGTAGTACAACTTTATAGTGCGCGGAGTAGCTGTGGAGCTGGAAGCTGAGAACTGGCGAGTTTCAAGTACAACTTTAGTACGCGGAGCAATCTGTGGAGCTGGAAGCTGAGAACTGGCGACTTTGTAGTGCAACTTGAGTACGCGGAGTAGCTGGGGAGCTGGAAGATGAGAACTGGCGACTTGGTAGTACAACTTTAGTACGCAGAGTAGCTGGGGAGTGGGAAGATGAGAACTGGTGAGTGGGTAGTACAACTTGAGTACGCGGAGTATCTGTGGAGCTGGAAGATGAGCACTGGCGACTTTGTAGTACAACTGTAGTACGCGGAGTAGCTGGGGAGCTGGAAGATGAGAACTGGCGACGTGGTAGTACAACTTT
The DNA here is from genome assembly GCA_963970005.1 of Durusdinium trenchii. Taxonomy (NCBI): domain Eukaryota; class Dinophyceae; order Suessiales; family Symbiodiniaceae; genus Durusdinium; species Durusdinium trenchii. The sequence continues at coordinate 559,988 of CAXAMN010023228.1, read as the reverse complement.
GGTACGCGGAGTAACTGGTGGGGAGTGGCCAGATGAGAACTGGTGACTTGGTAGTAGAATGACTTGGTAGTACAACTTTAGTACGCGGAGTATCTGGGGAGTGGCCAGATGAGAACTGGTGACTTGGTAGTACAATGACTTGGTAGTACAACTTTAGTACGCGGAGTATCCGGGGAGCTGGAAGATGAGAACTGGCGACTGGGTAGTACAAGTTGAGTACGCGGAGTATCTGGGGAGTTGGAAGAGGAGAGCTGGCGACCTGGTAGTGCAATTTTAGTACGCGGAGCAATCGGTGGAGCTGGAAGATGAGAACTGGCGACTTTGTAGTACAACTTGAGTATGCTTCATTCCAGCTCGCTTTTTTCAGTGAGATTTCCTGGAGGCGTGCACGCTGCTTCTCTCCTTACCAGCAGCCCAAATGCTCAGAACGATGAGCTGGGCTGTCACCGCTTGGCCGCGGGTGGGGGGTTTGGGAGGCCTGCGCGCTATTTCGTTCACGCCTAGAATCTCTCAGCGCAGATAACGAAAAGAAAACACGTATGGAACATCATCAAACGCATGAAACGAACTTGAGGCATTAGACCCAAAAGTCTTCCACGTCCGGTGAAAGTCATTGAGAACATGTCTCTGTTTTGGCCATCTTTGTATCCATATCCGTCATGCAGAAAGAAAACAAAAAAGAGAGAGAGAGAGAACCACAGAAATAGACATGTATGTGTTCAAACGTGTTCCACTCTGACTTCCTACGAGGTAGAGGCAAGTACAAGCTACTAGGAACAAATACATCGCTACTAGTAACAAGTGCCTTACTAGTAGTAACAAGAAGCTACTAGGAACAAGTGCATCGCTACTAGTAGTAACAAAGAGAGTTCTATTTTTGACGCAAGCTCCTTGGTCTGTCTGCGAAGAGTAGTAAGGCCGCTGATCGAATCCGCGCGCCAACGTTCTCGACTGCGGCCCAACTGCCTGATGCTAAATCAAAGTCAAAGCACCCATGTGGCAAAAAGTGCCTCGAGATCCTGTGATACAGCCTTAGTTCCCTCGGCGCTCGCGGAAGCGCGCGCCACCTTGCCACTAGACTTACAGGCTACGTTCACAAGTGGAGCGTAGACTTGTAAACATTCAATACATTGATCGTGTGCTACTAGGGGCTCCTGGCCGTACTACTAGCAACAAGAAGCTACTAGTAAGAAGAAGCTACTAGTAACAAAGGGCGTCGCTGCTAGGAGCAAGGACGCTACTAGGGGCTCCTGGCCGTACTACTAGTAACAAGAAGCTGCTAGTAACCAAGGGCATCGCTACTAGGAGCAAGGACGCTACTAGGGGCTCCTGGCCTTACTACTAGTAAACAAGAAGCTACTAGCAGGAAACCTATGTTTCGTTTAGTTTCGTTTAGTTTCGTATTTCGTTTCGCGTTTCGTTTCGCGTTTCGTTTCGTTTCGTTTCGCGTTCGTTCCAGCTGCCTCTCTGCTGCCAACCCTGTACGACGCTTCCATCGCCGACAATGCAGCGCTGCTGGGCAGTCCGATTGCAGCACGCCTCCACGTGTCGTATCTCTCTCAGTACACACATGCAGACACATGCAGACACCCACACATGCAGACACCCACACATGCAGACACCCACGCACTGCCTCAACTTACACGAACACACACATACACAGACTCATATACGCACGGACATAGATACACGCACACAGAAACCCACACACTACCTCAACTCCCTCGACTTAACACTTCACACTGCACACTCAACAGATAACTCACACTCTGACATCCTACGTGATGAAAAATGCTTTCGGGCCACTCGTCGTCTAGTCTTTTTTAAAAATGTATACATAATGTTTCTGCGTATACATAATTAAACCATGTGAAAATGAGTTGAAGTGGGTATGATTAGCAAGGCCAAGTTTATCTTCCTGCCGCTTCGTGGCGTTGCGCCGCCCGCACCTCCGGGCTCAGGTGGAAGGTCACACGGTACTAGCGCTAGGTTTTGTATCGGGTTGTTAAAAGTCGTATCGGGGGATACTTTGACATCATCCTAAGTTATCTGAGCTTTCTTGGATTTGGTGCTTTTAGGGTGTGCGCTAGGTTTTAGGTACTTTTTGGTTTCAACAACTAACCTAGAACCAGTGTTTTCCTTTGCTCGAGGTCATTTCTTTGTTCAGGAATGGGTCAGGCCGCATCCTGATATAGCTCAACTGGTTGCGGCCTGCATGGCGCGCTTGCAAATAACGGTGCCATGCTATTCTTGTTGCAAAATGATTCATTTGCAAAATTACTTTACTTCAACCAATCCCCACCCTGCAGGGCGATTTGAAAGAAGGCAGGGCAAATGAACATCATAAATTCTAGAGACCCTCACCTGACAGGTCAGGAATATGCAGCTGCAATGAAACATTGCAAATTTTGTACATATGACTATATATGTGGTCATTTTGCAGATGGAGCCTCGGTCGGCCTGTTTGGTCGCAGACAGACACAATGACTGACACACCTGGAGTCCAGGTTAGCGGGCGGCTGCGCTTAATTTGTGGGCCCTGTGCTATCGTTTTTTCCTTATCAAGGTCCTTATTTTCCGGAGATCAGGTGGGTGAGGCCGTGGCATGGGGATTTGTGGGGTCGTTGATAGAAACATTGCTGATTCATCAGAGCGCATTGTTTCGGACACATTTGCTTACTATACCTGGCATGGCTGGAACACGGTGAGCGGTCTGCTGTGACTCTTTGGGGCTGATGTGGTCTATCCCGTGCCATGGGAGAGTGGCTTGTCACTGATGTGAGTTAGCAACTACGTCAGTAGTAGGCAGGGTCAATTACGCAGTCGCCAGCAACCGACAGCCTACCAAGTCATCCTACCCAACGTCCAGAACCAGTCCAAGTCAGATCATACTGAAACGCCAACAAAGTAGTGTCGGCAGATTTATTCACTTGTTGTTGTTGTTGTTGTTGTTGTTGTTAAGCGCCTTTGCACTCGAGGAGGCTTAGGATCCTCCACGCTTTCGATGGCCGTTCCGCTCGTCATGTCTTGCTGCGCCGCCGTGGGCGGCCGCTGATCCTGGAGGCGCTCCTGGTGCTTCGATGCACCTGGCAAGTGGAGGATTGCTCCTTCTCATTTACATCGTGCAACCGCGGTCCCAATTCCGCGGACCAGGTGGTCTCCCTGACCATCGGTTTGATTCGAACTTCGTTCCTGGTAGGGTGAGGGTTCCCTGGGTCCGCTCCCGTCTTATGATGCAGGCAGGAGCTCGCGTGACTAGAGCTAAGCGATAGTCTGCCGCAGTTCGATGCTAAGCTAGATCTGCAATGAACGAAATGGTTAAAGCTAAACGATAACCAGCCGCAGTTCCAAACTAAGTTTGATTTGCCTTAAATGAAAGTCCGGACAATGCATGTCGCACAGTGCTATTGCCGAGCATAGCGCCAAGCTTGCATGAAGGGTGACTGGCTGCTCTAAGCGCCGCTCTTGCAACCTTCCACGAATATACATGGCCACCAGCCGGTCTGTTGGGGAAGCTTTAAGCATTTACATCCCCATTATAAAAGAAGTTTTAAAAGAGCCCAAGTTCGAGCCTGTTGAGACGGATTTGCATGGTACAAGGGACGCCTGTTCGACCGTCACCAATTAGGCTGTCCCATGCAGTCCACTGTCCAAGCCAAGTCTCCCACCACTCGATCCCAGCCGCAGCGTTCAATTCGAGACCCAAGGAAACGACTACACGTCCTTGCTTGGAACAGTACCGGCCTGGCGAGCTGGAAATTGGACGAACTTCATGGATGGTTGCGTGGACAACCCTTCCAGCTCGTGGTGGTATCAGAGACCCGCTGGCAATACGACAGAGAATGGACTGAGGACGGCTGGTTTCATGTTGCTTGCAGTGGTAGCCCCTTTCGATCTTGTGGCCTTCTGGAAATGGTGAGGACCTCATTTTGCACCTCCACCCAAATCAGTTGGCAGTCCCTGATCCCTGGACGATTGCTCCACCTCAGGATCCATCTCGATCGACCGCTGGATGTGATTGGATGCTATCAACACACCTTCGTACATCAGGCTCCCTGCAAACAAAATCGAAACCACTGGGTTCGTTCGTTGGACACCTTGCTACATGATATTCCCAAACGGAACAATCTTGTTGTTCTAGGTGATTGGAACTGCAGCCTGCCTTTGACACATCCACACATAGGAGTTGGTGATTTTGTTGGCTCTCAGGGCCGCCTCACTGGACCTACTCATCCAGACTGGAAGTTGCACTTGGACCTGATCCAGACTCACGATCTCTGCGGCCTCAACACCTGGCGGACCGACTCAGGCCCTTCCTGCTGTACAGCTAAAGGGGACCTGTCACGTATCGACTATGTGTTCACACGCATGAGACAGAGTGACAGGGAGGCGCTCGAAGCCATGCCCATCGAAACCTTCGACGTTCTAGTACCTTCGAAGATTGGTCATCGACTCATCGACCTATTGTGGGCTCGATCAACTTGGCTTGGAAACCAGCTTCAGGTGCAGCCCTGCAACATATCACATACCATAGTAGGGTCCGTTGCCGAACCGCGCAACAGGATGGACCTCAATGGTCCTCGTTTGCTTCGAGCAACACCGCCCTCTTGACTGAGGCACCTTGGATTGACGTTCACGACACGCAGCACACACTGGACATGATGACCCAACACTTCCAGTCACATTTTCATGCCAAACCTGCTCAGCTCCCACTGTGGCGCAACACGCAGGGCCTGATGGCCACCAAGTGGCACATACTCAACCGCTTGCGGAACATCGCACAGATGTCACTCAGGAACTGTTTTCAGGCTTGGCAACTTGTGCTTGACTATCGACGCTGTCATCAAGTTCAAGAACGATTTTCCTTGCAGGCCCGAACAGATCGCATCAATCATATGCTTGATGAGGCCAGCCAGGCTGCTGCTAAGAACGACTTGTTTACCTTGTTCAACGCAAACTGTCGCCTAAAGAAACCAAGACGTCTATTCAGTTAAGAGGTGATAATGGAGCTCTTAAGTCCTGAAGCATTCGCCCATCTTTCTCATTTTGTTCAATCGTCGTGGGCCGGACCGGTGCTTTGCTTTCCGGGAGGCCCTGTTCCCGGTGTGCCTTTCACTGAGCAGGATTTAGCTAGTGCGTTTGCGCGCCTCAATATGATGAAAAGCACGGTGCCTGGATCGTGCCCCAATGCTTGTTTGAAAGCAAATCCTGTTGAGGTTGCCAGCCAATTGCATGCGCCCCCTTCTTGTTCGGTGGTGGTCACAGAGTCCTCCCCACATCCCACAACGATGGAAAGATGGGTCCTTATTTCTGTTGCCCAAACCTGGTAAACGTCCCGATAAGGCCATCAACCTCAGACCATTAGCGCTCCAAGATCCTGTAGGAACCACCATTCTTGGTCTCATCACAGGCCCAGACAGAGTGTGCTGACCAAGCTTTGTGCGCAACCTGAATATGCCTACTTGCCTCAACGAGGGACCTTTGAGGCCATCAGTCGAGCTGTCACTCATTGTAAGCTCGTTCGTGAGGCCCTCCTTCGGTTTCGTCGTCCGCATGATTATCGGGAAGCCCAAAACTCTAGGCCAGAACTTGTTGGTGGATTCACCATTAGTATCGACCTCAAACGAGCTTTTGACAGTCTTCCTAGACCACAACTTTTCGATGATCTTCGTGCACTTGGGGTTGAGGCATCATGCATTCAACTCCTTCAGGAATGGCGCGTGGGCACTCGTTACTGGATTGAACACAAAGGACACCACAAATCCGTGGAAGTTCAGCTTGGTGTGAGACAAGGGCCCGTGCCGCTCCTTTTCTGTGGCCAGCAGTATGTCTCGCCTGTTGAGCAAATTGGCGCAACTCACGAGTCCTGAATGGATGATCCGGGTGCTGACCTTATATGCAGATGACTTTCTACTTCAGTGTGAGGTATGCTGTGAGCAAGATTTGTGGGACCATCTACATTTTGTAGGTATTCTTTTTGATCTTCTGGAACAAGCCGGTCTTGTTATGAACATGTCCAAAACAGTTGCTCTCTTCAACATCAAGGGGAAGCACCTCCGGAAACTTCAATCCAGAATTCTTACACAGAAGAACCACAAATGGTTTTTGGTCATCCCACGCTTGAGCGGTTCAGCCTCTCACGTTCAATTGGTCACGGACATCAAATATCTTGGCATCAAGTTGAGCTACACCAACTATGAGAGGCTCACCCTTGAGCATCGGTTGGCGGCTGGAAGACAGGCTAATCGACGCCTGCATCGATGGTTGTACGGAAAAAAGGGTTTGGATCCACCACAACGACGTAGGCTCTGGGAAAGCATTGTTCGCGCAACCATGCTCTATGGAATCTGGGCAACTGGTACTTCATCAGCGGGGCTCAAGCAGTTGACCGCGCAGATGTTGACCATGCAACGGATGATGTACATGAACCACTCGCATCGAACACGTGAATCACATACCACCTTCTTTCAGGCTAGACAGCTGGGACCACCACTTTTGTTTCTTCACCGCTGCTGTTTGCGCCTTTTGGAAGTGCACTCCGCCAAATTGAAGTCGTTGCCTCAGGATGACATCCTACATTCAGTGCAGCTTCATGGTACACGAACATTGTTAGCCCACATTGAACAACACATTGTTGGAGGTCCTGATTCGATTGGCACCGACAATATCTTTGAGTGTCGTTCCTGCGGCAGGCAGCGCAACACCATCCATGCACTCCTTGTTCATGAGGGTACAGTACATGGTATCAAGCATGGTCGTGTTCAGGTGTTTTCTGCAGCTCGTGACGCCGAAGGAGGTGTTTCTATTTGCAGGCACTGTCAACACTCTTTCCCTACATGGAATGCACTTCGTACTCACATCGAATATGCCTCATGCCCCTGCTTTGATCCCACGCAGGTGATGCCGCCCTCCCTCATGGACATCAGATCTCAATTGGTGCCTCTGGTCAGCGCGTGTGACCCGGAGAACTCCAGCTGGACCGAGCGCAAGAGGACTATCTCCGCTGTCACTGTATTCTTTGTGGCAAACATATGACGAGGTTCCAGGACATGACGCATCGCCTCACCCTGGATCATAATGCTCTGGCCACTGAATCTACAGGGCTATATCAACACTGGAGTGGATCTATGCGCTCACCTTGCTGCTTCTGTCACACCAGCTATACCACTGCATCATTGTAGGGTACTGCTGCAGCTCATGGTCCTCCGCGCAGATGCCCTGGCCTTGATGTGCTCCGCTACAGGTGGGATTGACATTGTACCATGTGAACAGGCCTCCAGGACCGGTGGATCTTCTTCAAAGAGGGAAGCGCCCAAGAAATCCACTTCCGTCCCACTTCATGCAGCTCCGCTACCACATGTATGTATCATCTGTGCTGATGTGCATGAATCTCTGGACTCCTTGACCACTCACATGCGGAACCATGACTCGTATCACGCCGTTCGAGATGCAGTTCAAGGTCATCCAACCTGCTCTCATTGCAAGGCCAGATTTCGGGAGATCTGGGAACTTCAACGACATGTCACTCGTCGATCCTGCCCAGTCTTCGACTCGACGCTTCAACCTGCAGGCATGGACCCTGACCTCCAGGCAGCTCTTCGATCAGGCAGGATAGTTGAGACTCTTCAGAATCCACTTCAGCCAGAAGAACGACTTCGCTTCACTTTATCGTGTTGCATTTGTGGGTTGGGACACAGCAGAGTGGCTGACATGACACGGCATCTCCAAACACAGCATGGCCCATTTTACCGTGCCTCAGATGGATATGTACTGCTGCTTGAGGAGCAACAACTCGACTGTGTCTGCAATCCACGACGAGCTTCTCAGCCCCGAGCTCACAGTTGCATCGCTTGGAGGCAAATCTCCATGATTGAACACATAGCCAACCCAGACCATCGGTTCTTCTATCCTTCTTGGCCCATTGATGCTGAATCCCTGGTCACCTTGGCGCAGGTCAATCCTCGTCTTCATGCACAGGCACCGCAGCTCATCCAGCAACTGGCCGACAACATGCCTGCCCTCTTGCTGAACCACCTGAACGTATGTGAGGGGCTGGGACAACACTGTGCTCTTTGCAACCGTAACTATCAGGATGTTCATGCACTTCTTCAGCACATGGAGCAGCATCACGCAGCTGAATCTCAACAATGCAATGCACTCCTCAAACAATTGGTGACTCACTTCTTGGCTCGTGACAATGAAGCGCTTCCCTGCCGAGCATGCAAAGAGATGCAGCCTACGTACTATATTGTTGACAACACAGCATGGCATGCCCTCAAACACAAGTGTGCCATCCTTCAGAATCTGGCCTCCCTCTACCTCCAAACTCGTCCTGACTTCATCCGCCATGGAAGAACACAAGCAAGAGGTCAGCGAAGGGGACAAGATCAGCCAGATGCAGGATGCATTCTTAGGTATGCTCGCAGACGCACCGACACCTGCGAGACAAACCACCTCGGCCAAGAAGATCAAGACTGGGCATCCGGACATGTCGAGGGGGTCGTGCCTTGACGACAGTGACGCCAGACAGCTCAGCGCAAGCAGAACAAGTCTCGCAACTATGCAGGATGCTGGCTATCCTCTCCTTGAGGCACGAGGACGCACTGAATGCCCTGGCTTGTCAGGACCAGTGCATCCTGTTCCTGACACATGGAACTCAGGGCGTGACGCAACTCCTGATCCAAGCAGCCCAGGATTGGAAGGAGCAGACGACCAACACCTCTCCACTCCGGGTAGTCCTGATGCGGACTCTCACGGAAGAACTGATGCGGAGATTCAAAAGTTTCTGCGCAAAGCTCTCAGACACGGAGTTTCGCCGCAACAGCATTCAGACCAAGGTCATCCTGGAGGACGGGACGATTCCTTATCTTCAATGGTGCCACCAACAGAAATGTCTCCTGCCCGCTCAGAATCAGGCAATTTCGACGGCAGAGATGGACCAGAAGCTCTAACGACTTCATGTGGCACTCCAGGAACCCACCAATTTGATCCAAGGGAACACAACAGGAGTGACGCCCTGGAAAATCCAGCTGGCCATGAGAAACGACCCGCTGATGTGTGAAATGAAGGCACTTCACGGCTCAGCAGTGTGGATGCTCATGGCCGGAAGACTGAAAGCTCATTCACAACAGCGATCGCGAGCAGCACAAGAACTTCAGGACATAGCATATCCCCGCCGTCCAGGGAACCGCCGCCATTGAGAGACATTCTCCGTGGCGCTCTTTTGGGAGCGCAGCTGATCAATGACAGCTGCTGGTGCTGGGCCAATGCAGGCCTATTGTGCACCTTGCGGGCTTTGCTGGGTTGATCCAGCTTTTCTCTGGATGGTTTTGGCTCCCAGCTTCGACCTGTTCGAGCCTTTCTTCATCGACTTCAGACCATGCCGGGGACAAGCGTGGCCATTTCGTTTCCTGACCTTCTCAGTCATGCGGCTCAGAAGTGTATGCCTCGAGATGTTGGGGAGTTCGTTTCGGAACTTGTGGATTGGCTTGAATCTCAAGCCATCTCCATGACATGGGAGAGACGATTCCTTGCTGGTTCAAAAGTTGAGCGCCCTGAGGCTGGAACGTGGCAGCATCCCATAGCACTGGATTGTTTGTACGAGTTGGACATCCCTACACCAACCATGACGCAACTCCTGCAGCCATGGATTCATGCAGAATCAATGAGGTCTGCCTTCACTTCGGTTGGCACTTTGAAGTGCATTTACATTGACAGATCTGTCACGCTGATGCCTGCCCTAGGTCACAACAATTCGCTCGAGCTGGAAGACGAGCTCTCCCTGCCATTCTTCACCGATGCCAGGACAGTTGACCTGACATGGATTCCTCATGTACCTGTTTCAGGAGTAGTGCACTTGGGCAGCAGGACATCTGGACATTTCATCCCCTTCTTGAAAGCCTGGAATCCGCCCTGCTGGTATGAACTTGATGATGCCAAGAAGGCCAAGATGCATAAGACACTCCCAGCCTGGGCGAAAGAGCGCCTGGTACTGATTTGGTACTGTCCCGCTCATGCCGTGCCCTTCCAGTGCAAGCGACCTCGCTGAAGGCCCTCCAGGTGACACCAGTCCCTTGGATACTGAGGAAACCGAACCAGCTATGGAGCTGGTTCAATCTGAGGCCGATGACCATGAAGACTCAGGTGGCCACTCCATCGAAGTGTCTTGGCCTCCTGTCCCGGCCACTTGGACTGAAATGGATCCTAGCGATGACCAACAGCGCTTGGCATTGCTGCTAGGAAACTCCTGTTCAACAGATGATTGTACCTCCCTTCGAATTCCACATCAGCTTTTTCTGCTGAATTTTGACCGAATTGATGGAATTTGAAATGTGAAAAATTTGAAGATCGCACACTGTCTTGGCTTGAGCCTGACATGTCTGAATAGAGGTTGACGCTGAACTTTTGGGCCATAGGCCCCGTTCAAACAAAAAGAACTCCACCGGAGTCCGCCGGCCATGAGAGCCCGCGAACGGCTGCGCAACCTCTTGGGCGCGTGAGAAGAAGAAGAAGAAGAAGAAGAAGAAGAAGAAGAAGAAGAAGAAGAAAAAGAAGAAGAAAAAGAAGAAGAAGAAGAAGAACAAATTGTTGTTGTTGTTGTTGTTGTTTGTATCTACCATTTAGACGTGGTTTGGGAGCAGTTTCAGCTAGCTGCGCAACATGTTTATTCTAGCAGCATTTAAACCTTTCCATCCTGACTAGTTGGCCCCAAGACTTGTAAACTTCAGAAACAAGCCGAACACACATACTTCTCTAAGATGTCACAAGTTCGCACAACCCAATTTGTTTCATTGTGGAGTCGTGGAGGTTAGAGATTAATGGAGACATGTCCAGATTGAGAAGTGGGTCCCCATGGAAGATGCAGGACATTTTGGAACAAACATATTGCCCAGCAACCTTGAGCTTGTGGTTGAGGTGCATTTGCCAACAAAAACAGACTTATGGACTTATGGACTTATAGAGTTGATCCTGTGATCTGATGGAACTGCTAGATTAGGCCTCTGAAAGTGATGCTCGGCGAAGTGCTTCGGCTTCCAAGGCACAAATATTGGCAATACCTACTGTACTGAAGTTTGTTTCAATCTTCATCATGTTAAGAAACTTATTGATGTGCTTTCGGGCCGGTAGGTGAAGGCTGCAGATTTGAAATCTGCTACAAGCACCATGGAGGATTCGAACGAGTTAGAGAGTGAGAGAGAGGGAGAGAGAGAGAGAGAGAGCGGGGGGGAAGAGAGCGAGCCATGCAAGATAGAATGCGTTCAAAAAGCTCTGGAACTCGAGGAGTTCACTGCCTCTGCAATGCAGTTCCGGTCATTTCTCCTGGCCGCGGCTGGCTGCACTGCTGCGACTTGTGCTCCTTGCTTCAGCATGTGCTTCAGCCCTTTCACTGTCGCCTTTCTTGCAAGTTTTCCCACATGGTTTTGGGATGCATTGGGTTGGTTTTCGCTCTTGCATAAGTCTGAGGTCCTTGCTCTGATCTCGATCAAACCCTGGGTGTTTTCATCAAGGCATGGTGAGTTGCTTGAGTCACTCCATGGTTTGGCAGTCCAAATTGTTGTGGTCATTACCGTCTCTGCGAGGTTGTCATGGCTGCAGACAATGCAGCACTGTTGGAGCTTTGGGTTGGTAGTGTTCCACTTGGCCTATGACTAAGAGGTGCTTTCGGCATTTCGGATTTGTGCCTGCAGGGCATTTGTGCTTTACAAGCTGTAGCGTGGAGAATAGAAGAATACCGCATGCCTTTTTTGTGCAGCGAAACGACTTTGTGTAGGTTTTAGCAATTCCAGCATGTGATGAAGGGATTTGGCCAACGCTGTCAGCGAAAGCTGGTCGGCTTGCTCCACCCATGCTGTAACAAACAGTAGCCTGTCCCTTTGATGGCAAGTGAGCAGAGCCGAGCATTCCTTGAAATGTTCGAAGTCCCACAGGTCTCATTTTCTGGTTTGGTATGTTGGATGGCCCAATTCGATGGGTATCAGAGAAGTTGGTCAGAGAAGTTGGCATTACTCCACAAAAAAGTGCATGGCGCATGGTTTTTGAGTTGCGCCATCTACTTGACCTTGTACGGTTGTTGAGTTGCGCCATCTACTCCACAAAGGGGTACCAAGCAAAACGGGCTCCGGTATACTGGTTAACTCGATCAAAGGCGATGGTGGAAATCGCGCGGTCCCGATTTTTTTTTAAATCTTAAGGTTGAATTTGGGAAAAAAACAGGAGGTTTTTGCAAGGTTCTGTGATTTTTCAGGCCCCAAAATCTTGCCGCTGCTAGGGCCGGGACCAAGAGGACAGCAGTGCAAGTCCCATGGAAAGGAAAGAAGCAGGAAAAGGAAGCGCGAAAAGAACAATGAAAGGAACATGAAAAAGGAAAACCGCATAGGTGGCGCAGCGCCAAAAGCACTTGCAACAAAACAGGTTCCTTTTCTCTTTTCGCTTGTCTTTTTCCCTTTCCTTTCCTTTCTTTTCCCTGGGACTTGCACTGCTGTCCTGTTGGTCTCGGCACTGGCAGCGGCAAGAGTTGGGCCGCAAGGCAATGACATGAGCACCCACGACCCATGATATGCAGCAAGACACTCCCGCCCCTTATAAAATGTTGCGCCATCTACTCCTTGCACTGCTGTCCTTTCCTTTCCTTTTTCTTTTTGGTTGCTCTTTGTATATCCGTGTTCTTTCCTTTTCCAGTTCCTTACCATTCCTTCCTGGCAACAGCAAGTTTTGGCCGCAAGGCAATGAGCGCCATGGCCCATGATTTGACGCAAGACACTCCTGACTCCTTAAAAAGGTTGGGCCATCTACTCCTTGCAGTGCTGTCGTTTCCTTTTCCTTTTTCCCTGTCCCTTCTTCCCTTTCATTTTCGCTGTTCCTTTTTTGCCCTTACCTTTTCCTTTCCCTTTTGGTTTCTCCTAGCAGAAAGCAAAGGGCATGAAGACATGTTCACAGTTTTGCGCCAAGTAGATGGCGCAATATTTCAAGACCTCATGAGTCATGGATCCATAACCGCGATTTTTGGCAGTGGTCTGAGTTTGACGTTTGGGTAGGGTAGATGGCGCTCTCCGCGTGATTGGAGTTGTGCCATGTTTCTTTTATTTTTTTTTCCAGTGTATATAGTTTAGTAAGTTAGTAAGTATATTGCCCAGAACTCACCAGGTGCCGTCAGAAACTTTCAGGTGGACTCGATTCCCTGCAACTGAATGCAAACGGGGCTTTGGGTGTTTCAGGCTTTGGCATCGGGTTTGGCGATTGGATGATGAAAACTCTAATGATTCCTAGTTGATTGTTCTGGGGCAGATGGATAGTTCTTGTACTGAGGTTGCTGCCGGTGCAAGCATGTTGCCTTTACAGGCAGGTCTGTCTGATGCATGCTATTGCTTGGAACATTTTGGAACACTGACAGACATTTCTGTGATGTGAAAACTGGACGAGCGTTCTTTCTTTTTTCTTGGTTGGCTCAGGCTGTATTGCTATGGACGTCCAAAGTCAAACTTGACATGCCAGCCTCAAGGCTGGTGTGCAGTGACCAGATTGAAGTTTTCACACTAGCTGTGATCAGGAGCACAATCTATCCACCGCCTTTGCGGCCTGGCATCGTCTCAGAGGGCCCGTTACCGAAAGGTTCTCGCAACCCTGGCTTTCTTCAGGCACAGTTGCAGTGGACTTTTGCCACCGTTGCTGCTGTGGCAGGTTGGTGTGACCTTTGGTGCCGCAACCGATGGACCTTTGTGTTTGAACCTCACTCTTAATTTGAAAGTGCCTTGTTCAGAAACTTCCAACAGAAAACCAGACTCTTCCAACAGGCAGCCTTTTCTGGCAACTCTTCCTGGCATACTTCTTGCGGTGCTTCCCCCAAATAGGCGTAGTGTGTCTTGAGCAACGCTCCTTTGCAATACCGTACAATGGTGACCACCAGCTGTTGCCAGGACCTTTGAGGATAGGGCGGTTGCATCGACAGCTGTGAGCAGCTTTGTGGCCATGTTCCCAAAGCCTCACTTTGTTCAATTACATTGACATATTAGGTTGGATGCAACAACAGGAAACACAGTCTGAGAGTTGGCACTGTGTCCGCCATGGAAGCTTATCGGGCTTATCGTGCAGAGGTGGCTGGCATGCTGTTCCTAGCGGAGCGTGCTCTTTTCCACGTGGACTGCCACAGCTGCAATGCTTGCAGACATCTAAGATCGTCGAAGACACTGACCAGCGATATGGCAGCGATGTGTTGCATGTTGCGAGGAGCTGCTCACTGCAGGCCGCAGGATGAGCTTTGCCCTGACTGATACACTGGCAAATGAGGCTGCAGCCCAAGTGCTGTAGGTGACTAGCGTATTGGAGAAACGCCAAGACACTGACAATGCACGATCGGTCAGAACTGAGGCTGAGCAGCAAAGTGCGTTGTTGCCAGTGGCTACGGACACGGACTTAGCATAGGTGCACATTCTTGGATATCACTGATATCACTTCTACTTCTGAGGCAGCAACGATTGCTGTCTCTGCAGCGGTGACTTTTGGGGTTGAATTGAATCCTTTTGGAGCTTCAGCGTTGGCACTTGTGCAGGCTCTGGATTATTAATACGGCCACCGTGAAACATGTTTTCCGGGCATCACATGCACTTGTTGCAGGCCGTGACTTGGATCTTGGCATCAAGGAAAGCCCTCCAAGCTAGATTTGGCAGTGATGCAGCGATTCAGGCCAGCGGCCAGTTTGCCAATTGTGTCTCAGAGGTTGTGAATTTGTTCAAACAATTGTGAGAAAGTCATGTTCTCCGTCCTCAGTAGTTCTCAGGTGCTTAATTAAGTAGTTATAGACCTAGATGTGGCTGTGTTGGAGGGGGGCAACTTGTGATCAGGCCTCAAGTGTGACTGAGAGCCGAATGGCCCGCCCTGGGCGACCATTGAAGGAGACGTATTTGATAGCATATCAATAATTGATGTTTTTTGTATTTATCGGGACAAGAAGCTACTAGGAACAAGTGCATCGCTTCTAGTAACAAGTGCCTTACTAGTAGTAACAAGAAGCTATAGAATTTAATTAAGATTAAATTAAATTAACGAATAGCTTCTTGTTGCTAGTAGTAAGGCACCTGTTACTACTACTTAGCGATGCACTTGTTACTAGTAGTAACAAGAAGCTATAGAATCTAATTAGAATCTAATTCATGATTCCTGTGATGTGTTGAGGAGAGCCCTTCTCAGCGTGGACAGTGGCGAAGCTTTGTCAGTGTCTTCAGCAGGCCAATGCGATAGAACAAAATATAAATTTGCTGCTTGAACACAGCAAGAACCAGGTGGAAGCGTTTGATAGAAATTAGTTGGGGGCTGTGGCCGTTTTGAAGCGCAAGACTACAGGGATTGTTTAAAGAACAAAGACTCTCTCAGGAGCATGTCCTTGGCTGAAAACTTAGTCCCACCACTTCAATTCAATAGACATGAGGGAAAGGTTTCTGCCGGAGTCAGACGAACATTCATTGGACAATGGTGCGGTTCTTGAGCAATTCTTTTGATCCTGCCTCATTCTTTCGACCTCATCAAGCAGGCCCACAGCAATTACTTAACGACTAGATACAGGGTATCCTGGAGGCCCCTAAACCTAGCTCAGCTTCAAGATACCTTTGTGCAGAATGAGCTATGGTGCGCATGTGTTCAAAAAGGCTTCTGAACTTGAAAAGGTTCAAGACACTTACAGTATATACTTGTTTCAATTTGTCCACTTCCAGCACAAAGTGCTGACTGCTATGAAGTGTGCGGATGCCACTGCTGGGCAATGCACTCAGAGGCAACGGCTTTCACGTTTCTTTTTGAAGTGTTTGTCACAGCTCTCAATCTCGCTAGGAGCAGACCAAGAGCAGGGTGATGCCGAGGTGTGCTTTAATCTAGGAACCAAATGAATAGTGCGAGCGCTTCTTCAAGAAAGCTCTCCCCGCCGCCTTTAGGGCAGCTTCCTTGAAGAAGCGTGAGCCATCCTGCGTGCAGTAGGAAGTAGCTTTCTTAGCCCTCACCTTTTAAGTTAGTTGAGTAATTAAGGGAGTCCTGAGCGGGCTTAAACAAGGAAAAACAGAAAAAGGACAACAACAAGCATTGCTTTTTTGATTCTTTTTTGTGTGTTCCTGCCGCATGTCTCGTCTCAAGTTAACTTGTGGGCAAGCGGTGATTTGTCAAGACAGTTGCTTGAGCAGGATGCATCACCTTCGACTGCGAGGGGTCTCAAAGCGCTTTCATCAAAGGCTTCGGCAGACTTGAGGCAGGCTTGTCATTTTGCTTTGGGATCTTCCTTTCAGCACCGCAACGTGATCTTGTCACCAAGTGGGCAAGAGTTTTGAAGGCATTGGTGTATCGGTGTATTATTGTTTTTCGAGCATGTTGACACACTGCAAGGTATGATAGCCAAAGCATGTTCACAATCGTACAATCATGGGCATTAAGTCATTGCAGTCGTTGCTGCCGTTGTCCATCGCGTCAAGCAAGCCTTTTAAGTTGGCAAGCAACATGCTGACGCTTCCGTGTGTGTCAAGTTGTATGCTGACGGAGGCGTGTGGCGTTTCCA
Source organism: Durusdinium trenchii (assembly GCA_963970005.1). Taxonomy (NCBI): domain Eukaryota; class Dinophyceae; order Suessiales; family Symbiodiniaceae; genus Durusdinium; species Durusdinium trenchii. The sequence continues at coordinate 543,457 of CAXAMN010023228.1, read as the reverse complement.
GGAACTTCTGCCCCCAAGGTGCAGAGTGCATTGGATGCAGCACGGTCAGCTTGTGGAAGTCTAAGCGTTGACAAAAGGGACTGGCCGCTCTCCGTTTGCCACATGTAGCACCAGGATTTAGCGCACCTTCCGTTGGTGCCTCCTGCTCCGCCAGAGGCCTTGACATTTGATATATAACTTGATACGCGGCACACGACTCTGATTTGTTCGAGGCAGATGACTTCAGCACTAGCAGCAAGCGGAGCAACAGCAAGATGCTGATGGACAGGGGCCAACTATTTTGCACCATTGTTTTGCCAGATTGAGGAGACCCCACTTCTGTAGAAATTAGAGGCCATTGCTTGAGCAGGAGCTTGCGGCAGCTCCGGACAGCCCAAGCAGCGGCCGCTCCAGAATGACAGACAGCAAAGCTTTGGAGTTGCGACGAAGAACCACCAGCAAAGGAAAGGCACGATTTTGCTTTTCTGCTGTTTGCTCGGGTTGTGTGGATCATTTGTCCGGCTTTGATTTCGATCCTTCAGTTGCTTTCCGTCAGAACCCTTGACTTTACACTTTACACGTGTTGGAACCCAAAGAAAACTCCTTTGCTCATAAACAAGGGATTTTGCTGGTCATGAGAGGTTTGGCGCAAGTTGTATTGGATATCAGTTTGGTGACTTTATGCTACAAGTGTTCCAAACTCGAAGAACCAATGGGCGCCCAGCCTATACCGATACCCTTTTTGTGTGTACTGTCTGGAGCCGAAATAATGCGAAAAGATGCGAAAAGAATCTTCAGACGACTCAAGTAATTTGGGCAGCTTGCACAAACAAAAGGTTTGTCCACCATTCACATGCGTACAAAATTACTATATCACATATATATATATAAATAGTCTAGTACCTAGTATTTAGTACATATCAAGCCCTCAATATTTGGTTAACGGCTTCATCAACAGAGTCTGACATCGGTTACGCCGATTGTGCATACAAACACTATACATAATTAATTGGAGGGTTTATACTAGATGTTCATGAGTCTAGAGTCTGTCTGCACAAAGCCGCTGTTTTTTCTATTTGTGTTGTTGGAAAAAGCATAGCCATGGCCTCCAGCCTCCAACCTAAAAGCGATTGTCTCCAACCTAAAAGCGATGGCCTCCAACCTAATAGCGATGACCTCCAACCTAATAGCGATGCATACAACCTAAAGCGATGTAGGAACACACTAAGCAAGAGGATGTCCTGCAGAAAGATGGTGGATGCTCTCAGTGCAGCTGACACTGCAGGTCCAAGTCATGGCCGTTCCTGAAGTGGCTTTGCCGCTGCAGGTTCGGATGAGGAATTCAGTAGAAATGCGGTGCGGGTGGACTCGCCAGGATGATGACATCCCTGGACTTCCAGGATCTGTGACTTCTGTCGTTCTTGCGTTGTCGCTTTGTGGATGCACTGAGCCAGGAGTTCGAGAGTCACATGTCAGGGAGGCGCTTTCAGTTTGTCGGTCCTTCCAACTCGGGGTAGTTAGCAATTTGCTAGCAGGCCTTCACACAAATCGACTTTGACGGGAACGGCTTCATTGGAGTCAGTGAGTTGCGATATCTTTTGACAGTACTTGGTGAGGCAGCTTGAGCAGACTGTGCTTATGAGGGTCTATTGTAAAGAATCAACTGCTGTGTCTCTGCAGCATGGGCACTGGCAGGAGCCCAAAGATGATGAGCTGGACGAGATGCTCCTCATTTGAAGTCATTTGATGTCTGAGTTTTGCCTTGACGCCCTTGACCCGACTGCTGACCAAGGCTTGCAATGATTGGCAGTGAGAGCGATGGGCAGGCTGCCTTTGAGGCGTGTGCCCTACAGGTAAACATTGCACAACCAACATTCATTGCGGGTCTTGACGCTAATTCTTTAGAGTTGTGGAGAGAGAAGCGTTTGGAGAAGTCTGGCCAACTTGTGTAAGCCTTCAGCCTTCAGCTAGGTATTCGCTTTACGTAGACCTCGATTGCGCATTCAGTGAAGTGTCCTTCAAATGTAGCAACGGCCTTGACAGGACTTCCGCATGCTTTTTGCGCCTAAGAGCTCGGTTCTTGCTGAAATGGAGACCATGGCACCTGCGCCACCAGAAGAGGACAGACAGTGCAATGCGTACAGCCAACACTAACTCACAAAGCCGTCTCAGTCTTTCTGTGTTCAAGCTTGCTATGACTTCAAACCATGACCATGGTGAAACAGTGAAACAGTGAAACGGTTAGACCCACACCAAAAGGCACATTGTTGTTGTTATTGAAGCAGATAATATGATGTAATGGCACAGGAGGACAAGGGTGGAAGAGAGGAAGATGATGAGCTGGAAGCACAGACTGCCAACTGCCAACTGAAGCTTTGCTCTGCTTTGTTCTCACACTTTCATTTCCCAAGGCAGGAAGAAATTCCCAGGCCTTGGTGACGGCGAGATGTCACACGTGAATCTGAATATATAAAACAATTCTAAACATACTTCCATACGGTAAGACATCTAGGAACAAGAACGCTACTAGTAACAAAGGGCATCGCTACTAGGAGCAAGAAGCTAGTAGTAGCTCCTGGCATTATTACTAGGAACAAGAAGCTACTAGGGGCTCCTGGCCTTAATACTAGGAGCAAAGACGCTACTAGGGGCAAAGGGCATCGCTTCTAGGAACAAGGACGCTACTAAATGCCTGGAGATGATTCTGGCAAAAGCCTCCTTTGCACCGAGAAACCGCAGCGGCAAGGCTGGAAGCTCCGCCACAGCAATTGGGCCTTCTTGTCAAGGTCCAAAACATGCTGCGTGCATTTGTGTGCCACTTGCCACTGTGAATTCATGTTTGCTTCCCGTCAGAGCCAGCCATGCAAAAGAGATGTGTCACAGTCTTGCTCTTACGCTGGCAGGGTGCCGCAAGCTTCATCCAGGCAAGAATCAAGAAGGCCATTTGCCTACCAGTTTGCAAAAAATCAAGTGGAACTCAATCATACTGTTTATCGAGGGTGAGCATACTCAACACCTTTCCAAGTGCAGGAAGAAGCAGGAAAGAAGAAGGCTTCGAGAGCCCGGCCCAAGGTGGCCTTGGCAAAAATTCTATGATACTGTAGTGTTTTTGAAATGGTGGAATTCAGTGCATCAGTTGCATCATGAAGATTGAATGCTTCCCCAAACTTGTCCTTGGTCCCTTATCGTTCTCTTTCGGTTGTGCCTTCCTGATTCCAAGCACACCTTTCTTTCCTGTTGGATGGGTAAAGAATCTGGGGAGAAGGTGATGTGCAGACTCGCTGTGTGTAGTATAGTAGGTAGGTCGGTAGGTAATGGTAGGGGTAACAGTAGGGTTTTCGTTCGGCTAACGGCTATTGTTGCATTGCGACCACCCTTGGTGTTCGCCTTGAATGGAGCGAGGTGGCTGCAATATCCTCTCTTTGTTTGTTGCTGCCGTGACTTTGGCACAAGCTTTGTCCATCCATGAGGATGACCTGACCTAACGTAAGTCAGACACTTTGCCACCTTGCTGCGAGGCATTTTGAGCTTCTTTGTGCATTATATACTTTGTACTGTGTTTGTTGATTGGCTCCCTCTCACCTGTGAAGGTGGTGAGGAGGAACTCATGTGGCTAGGGCTAGGAGAACCAACATGATTTGTTTGGTTTCTTGCTTCCTTATGGTTTTCTCTCCATGACTTTCTCTGAGTCCGAGCGGGCTACTTGACCCTGTATTGGGGCAATCCTGCTTTGTCGGCTTCTAATCTCCGAACACGATGAAATGCAGGCTTGTACAGTTCCTTTCAGCGCCCCCCTCCTTCTTCCCATTCCACTGTCAGTATTTGTGGTGTTTTTCTTGGTGGTGTCGGGATAAGGCGTCATTGTCAGAACGTGGCAAACACGAACCACGGTTTTTTCCAACACTGGTTCTGAAAATGCTCTTGCGGCAGGCGAAAGCTCCAGGTTCCAACAGGGCACGGCCCGTGCTGGGACCTCCCCGACACACCCACCAGGTTGGTGAACAGAGTGGCAGAGTGGAAAGAGTCTTACTTTATTTAGTAGGCGCCTAGTTAGGAGCGTCCACTCTCTTCATTAATCAAGTAGACGCCTACTTAATTAAGGGCAGGCCAAAAAAGAAACAAACCAAGAATATGTTTGTGTCTTGAGTTTGCTTTGTTACGTTCAATTCGCTTAGCGGCTTAGCCTCTTGGATGCTTCAAACTCGAAAGACTTGCCATTTCAGATGGGTGCACCTGGAATGGCCAACCTGCCTATACCAGGTGCAGGCTTGGTCCGCTAAGTGGTTTACAGATATTACAGTGAGGAATTTGCAACCCGTTTTGAGGCCGAGGTGCTTTCAACTCCATTTCGCAGCCACCACCAGTCCCGGGTCACACATCTGGTATGCCACCCTTGCCTCCAGGCACACGAAATCTTGCAGAGTCTTTCCAAACCGAGCAAAAACAACAAAGACCCTACACCACTTAGACTCTAAGTGGAAAGCAAGGTTACCTGGTCGGCACTGAAAAGTTGTACCAGACCGGCAGGAGCCCCAGCTGAGTTGTCTGTCCCAGCGTTGTGTTTGAAGGAAAGGCAAATCATGCTTAACATTGGTCTTGCAATTGTTCTTGCAAACACGACAATTGTTCTTGGGGTAGACGAACTTTCAACGATTGAGTACTTGCGTCAACAGCTCATTCTCGCAGTATTATCCGACAAGGTCCTGGGATGGGACCCCATGGTGCCGCACCTGGAATGCTACCAAACCAAATGCCACCTCCCCCAGGACGTTGGGCATGAACGCCATGTCAGAGCTGTGGCAGCTATTCGACTGCCTGGACATTTGAGACATTCTGAGTTGCAGGACAACATCCGCTTCCGCCGGGACAGCCAGGAGATCAATGACATAAAAAAATAGATCCTTGCATTTACAGTAAAATGCCAAAGACAGAGAGAGAGAGGAACAAGAAGAAGAAGAATAATAACAAAAAAAATAATAATAAGAAGACGCAGAAGAAGAAGAAGGAGGAGAAGAAGAAGAAGACGAAGACGAAGACGATGGCACTTTAGATTTTGCAGAAAGCGAAGGCGCAATGGCAAAACAACCACCTGTCGACCCACTACTACAGCCAAGCTTGGAAACCCAGCTGTAAACAACAAATCTGAGATTGAAGAACAATATTCTTGTTTTGGATCAGTGTTCCTTGCCTCAAGCCGTCTTCACTGGCCAGGTAAGAAGAACATCACCGCAAATCCACCTCCGAAACACCTCACCTTCCTGGAATACCAGGAGAGAAGCCATCACACTGAACAAATGTAAAGTGAGTCAAGTACTGAATTGACGACGGTTGCCGATCGGACTTTGTGCCAGGAGATGAAACTTGAGCATGAGGTGCAGTCCGAAGAGGGCTAGTTGAGGGAGCGACATTGAAGTCACAGCTATGCAATTACCCTCTAGTCTAATGTTCACGAGAAAAGTGCTCAAGGTCCACGAGAAGCTGAGACGCGAGGCAGAAAGCGACAGTGATTAGTGTAGACATGTTGTTTCACTTGGACAGTTTGTAGGGCAAGCAGCTGCATGCGGCAAACACAGAGAGCCAAGAATGAAGATTGTACGATTTCAGTTGCGGAGATTTCAGTTGTTTGGAAATGAAGCTTGGAACTCGACAATTGTTATGGCTCAAACGCAGACGGTCCTGCCCAGAAGTGCAGGCAATGGCTTGTGCTTTTTTGAGAGACTGGCAAGAGCAAGACAACATGGTTGATCTCTCTGTAGGAGGTCTGCTGAAGGGCGTTTCACCTGGGGATGGCAGAGGACATACAGTGGAATCCGCTTCATTGCAATTCTTCATTGCAAGTAGCTTTAATGCGCGAGGAGCCGCGAGTAGATGCTGAAGATGAGGAGGCTGAAGGTGAACAAGCTGTGGTGGCCCCAAGCTAAATGCATTCGCTGATTTTGCTGCTCCGGATCTTCCCAACCTTTTCAACTTCTCCAAGGCTTTTGGCCTCAATTCAACTCTTGGCTTCAATGTTCACGGTATGTAGTCATTGTGGACTATTTTTCCTGTTGCTTCCTACACTTTCCCACTGTTGACCGATCCCAAATTTGTCAAGCGGATTTGTAGGAAGTAAAGGGCTTCTTTCCTACAAAGACATGGGGAGCTTCCTGTCTCTTGCAGACCTAGACAGCTGGAGAATTTGAGGATGGCACCTTGGATCCAGACCTACTTGCTGCCTGCATGAGGCTCTGGCCAGAGACATTGAACTCTTTGGCATCTACAGTTATTTGACTGGTGCCAATATGTCTTTGCACAGGAACGACACAGACGCTGCAAAAAGGCTGATTGAACAGGCGCAGATGCTGGGATGGAGGGAACTATGCAAAAATTGAGAGAAACGGATTGCCCAATCATAGAGCAGTTCATGAAATTGCATGCGTGCATTCATCGGCGGGCTTTCGGGTGTGCAATTGAGCTGATGCATGCAGGGTGCCAATCCTTGCTGTGAAGATCAACGTCAGCAGACAGCTGAGGGGCCAGATGTGTATGTATGTATGTGTGTGTGTGAATTTTCCTTTAGGGGCGGCGGGAGGAGCTTCCTTGAAGAAGCACGAGCTATCGTACTGGTATCTACTAGCTGCCTACCTCTAGCTACCTAGCTACCTCAGTAGCGCCAAGCAAAGACAAAAAAGAAAGACAACACAAAACAAACATAAAAAACGACATCTCAGGGGAAGGTGGATGACGCTTGCGCACCCAAAAAGTAAGACGCATCTCATGAGTCATGAATGAAGCTTCTCAGGTGGAGCCCTTTGATTTGGGCAGCATCGCATGGAAACGAGGAATGGAAGATGAAAGAGATGTGTTTGGCGTGTGTTTTGCTTGAAGAAGATGCCACATGAAGTCCACAGCCTGAAAGGTTAAAAGTGTGTTGTGTGTAGGGCGTAGGGAAAGTACAAACAGCTTTTGTGTGATAAGCTTCACTTCCACTGGATTGTTTGCGACAGGATCTCACGAGACTCCTCATAAAGCACAACGCCGCAGAGGCAAGTTGTACACATGTACAATCCTCTACAAAAAAGGCTTTGTCGGCATTCCAAAGACGGAGATGCTGGCAACAACTCAGCCTCTTGTACTCCACTGCAGCTGCTCAGTGTTGGCTGTAAGATCTCACAATAGGATTTTTCTGTGTTTACCATCTGATTTTTTGTTAAATATACTATAGTTGAATTGTGTGTATATAGACAGCACATATATAGTAATGATCACCAAGAACAATCATATGCACACAGACACGTATACGCACATGGTCACACCCAAGAGTGTGCCCGGCCTTGTATTTGCTTCATGCCCTGGTCGAATGACAATTGCCAATAGACACTTCTGCATTGTCTTGGATGACTGCAAGAAGCAATGAAGGTGTTCAACAAATAGGAAAAGCGTCCCACATGCCATGGATTCCTGCTTTGACTAGAATACACGATGACCTACAAAAATCCACCTACACAGCATCTTGTTTAACGTGGATGTTTACAAAAGCCTGGGTAGGCAGCCTTGTTTGGTGGAGTGCTTTTAGTAGGCTGACAAAGGAGGAAGTTTAAACCATACCAACTAACGAGGAATCAGTTTTTCCTAACCACATAAAGTTACATGCAGACGCTCCAGTGAAACGTTTATCGAGGAAGTTAGTTGAAAACTGCTTCCGTGTAAGTTCTGGAGAGTAATACCTTTCAGGCTGATTGTATGTGCATCTACAGTACTAGAAAACATTGAACACGATGGGAATGTAGACAAAGCCCTTCGCCCTTTTGTTTGGGCCGATAACGCCTGGACATGTTCAGGTATTCCCACCTTCTGAGACTGTACACTTTACAAATCCTCGTAGGTGTGGCTTCTAATTGTCAGTATTTATTTATTCTCAACCTCCTCAGCTAAGCTGCTCCTTCTTTCCGAAGCCTCACTGTTTCTTCTCACAAGCTTTGCGTACCTCAAGTTTCAACCTGTAAATTATTGTGAGGTCAAATGCACATTAGAAATTGAGCACCTTCCAAAAGAAGCAAGTTTGCAGTTTGCACTGCATCAAGTGCAATAACTCCACATCCCTTTCACAGTCTTACAGTTTCCTAATCGCATCCTTTCATTTGACTCCCTGTGACCTGTTTGCACCATTCAGTCATGTCTTTTTAATGGAGGCTCTAGGCTCATGACTTGCCCTTTGGCAGGTAACCGATTGTGTGAACTTTGTAGTTTCATTTTGAAAAGTAAGATCTGTTCTGTTCAGGTCTACAAGTACGATGAGAACACCAAGGTCTGCAACTTGAAACTCTTAGATCATTGTCGATTTGCCATGATCGGCTTCATTCGGTGCTGGCCAAGGTTAGGAAAAAGCACAGTCCTCTTCACTGGGCAGCATTCAAAGGTCATCTCAAGGTGACGAATGGCAAGCAGACTTGCTCCATGATGTTTTTGCAAAACTTTCAATCTTGTCTCTTGGCAGCTTGCACCACTTTTTTGCAACATTTGCTTGAACAATGCAGCAATTTCACTGAGTTGAGTACAGTATCGGTACACTAAGCAATTTTTCATTCACGGCCCAAGCTGTAGCTCATGGTCCCATTTTGTATCGGAATGAATGGACTATATAGATAGTTATATAAGTGCACTCGGCTGGGGTTTGGCCGCTTATGCTTGGCAAACGTATTTTAACGAGTAGTTTAAATTGCTTGGTCCGAAGCAGCCCATGATCACTTGCAATGGCTGCGTTTGTGGACCACTACGAGGCGCTTGGAAGTTTGGGCATGTGTTTGCTGCACTTGAATTGCTCGTTTGGCAGCATGCATCAAGACAATCTGCCATTCCCTTGCCCATTCTTCCAATGAACTTGCACAAACATGCAGCTAGAAATGCATTTTGCGGAGCCTGTTGCCGTAGTTGTACCCGTCAGGTGTTGGGCTGCGACCCTGCTGCCTCTCCTGCCGAACTCAAGCGTGTGCGCAAGCTTGTGACGAAGCATGAATTTCCAAACAGCTTTTTATAGAAGCAAAGTTTCTTGTAGCTTTTTCTTCACTTGGTGCCTGGAGGCTTACCATGAAAAGCTCCGCGAGTATCATCCCGACAAGCGGCCTGAGAGTCGAGGGGAGACAGGTGCCCGAGCTGCTTGGATTTATTGATGCTAATCGCTATTAGTCGCTCTAGTTCTATAGTCTTTTATTTTCCAAACAGTGTGGGCACACTGAGGGGTTCTTACGGTAGGTGAAAAGCAGCTGATGCTTAGATCGCTGAAGCGCGCGGGCGTGTGCGGCTAATTCGCTGCGATTTACAGTACATTCATGCCTCTCGACATCGTCCATGTGCATTTCGACATCGCAGGCTCGCTGAATCTGGGTGTCCGCGGCGGCGGGTGCTTCTAACGACTGCGCTCTCGTTGTGGTGCCGTGCACATTTTCGTAGGTGGTGGTGACTTTTCGTGGCAGGCGCAAGGGAAACCTCGTGTTTTGGTGCTCCAAAGTCGACTTTTCGTGACAGGTGCAAGGGATCGGAGCTGTTTCACTTCGAAGTGCAGTTTTTTGTGGCAGGTGCAGCACTTTGGACATGGTGGTGATCGTCGTGGAGCTCAGGTTTCGTGACACGTGCAGTGAATCGTGACTTTTGGACATGTGGCTCGTTTGCAGATTTCGTAGCAGGTGCAGCACTCTGTGACCCTTGATGTGCAGATTTCGTGGCAGGTGCAGCACTTTGTGACCCCCCCTTGAAGTGTAGATTTCGTGACAGGTACAGCACCTTGTGAAAACCTCGAAGTGCAGATTTCGTGGCAGGCACAGCACTTGGTGAACCTCGAAGTGCAGAT
>CAXAMN010023228.1:458138-533642 GCA_963970005.1 Durusdinium trenchii | reverse complement strand
CAGATTTCGTGGCAGGCACAGCACTTGGTGAACCTCGAAGTGCAGATTTCGTGGCAGGCACAGCGCTTGGTGAACCTCGAAGTGCAGATTTCGTGGCAGGCGCAGCACTTGGTGAACCGCGCATGGTGAACCTTCAAGTGCAGATCGTGACAGGCACAGCGCTTGGTGAACCTCGAAGTGCAGATTTTGAGGCAGGCGCAGCACTTCTCACCCTTGTTCATTTGATCTGTGCTCTCAGATGTGTGCTGACAACGTTTACTCTCAATCACGCTCACAACGCCCACGCTCAGTCTGACTCGCAGAGGTTTTAATTCTCATTCACGCTCACACTCACTCGCTCATGGAGTCACTTGCCTTGCTGCGTGATGTGGTCAGTGTGCTCTCAGATGTGTGCTCTATAGACCTCTGACTCTTGTCGGTGCACCTGGCGCGGTTTTTATTTAGGTGCACAGCTCTCGGATGTGTGCTGACAACGTCTACTCTCACTCTGACTCTCTCGCTCTCAATCACACTCACAACGCCCACCTCATTCTCAAGCCACATAGTACATGCCTGGTAGCTCACACATGCCGAGAGCGTGGGCGTTGTGAGTGTGATTGAGAGCGAGAGAGTCAGAGTGAGAGTAGACTTTGTCAGGGCACATCTGAGAGCAGAGATCAAATCTGGCGTGGGTGGAACCACGCCAGGTGCACCGACAAGAGTCGGACGTCTATCGCATCTCAGAGCACGCTCACCGCTGCCTCACAGAGCTTCTCATTCTCAATCGCGCTCACACTCACTCGCCCATTCACTCACTTGCCTTGCGTGTGATGTGGTGAGTGTTCTCTCAGATGTGATAGACCTCTGACTCTTGTCGGTGCACCTGGCGTGGTTCCACCCAGGTACTACTTGTCTATGTTTTTTCGTTGCAGGTGGACCTGGCGTGGTTCCACCCAGGTACTTTTGGCTAACTTTGGTTTCGAAACGTTTTCCTTCGCGCTTGCTGTGTTTTTCACCAAACAGTGTGGGCACACAGAGGGGTTCTTGCGGTAAGTGAAAAGCAGGTATGCTTAGATCGCTGTTCCGCGCGGCCGTGTCCGGCTCATTTGCTGCTATTTACAGTACATTCATGCCTCTCGACATCGTCCGTGTGCATTTCGACTGCGCAGGCTCGCAGAATCTGGGTGTGGTGCCGTGCACATTTTCGTAGGTGGTGGTGACTTTTCGTGGCAGGCGCAAGGGAAACCTCGTGTTTTGGTGCTCCAAAGTCGACTTTTCGTGACAGGTGCAAGGGATCGGAGCTGTTTCACTTCGAAGTGCAGTTTTCGTGGCAGGCGCAGCACTTTGGACATGGTGGTGATCGTCGAATAGCTCAGATTTCGTGACAGGTGCAGTGAACCGTGGCTTTTGGACATGTGGCTCGTTTGCAGATTTCGTGGCAGGCGCAGCACTCTGTGACCCTTGGTGTGCAGATTTCGTGGCAGGTGCAGCGCTTTGTGAACCTCGAAGTGCAAATTTCGTGACAGGTACAGCGCTTTGTGAACCTCGAAGTGCAGATTTCGTGGCAGGCGCAGAACTTGGTGAACCTCGAAGTGCAGATTTCGTGGCAGGCGCAGCGCTTGGTGAACCTCGAAGCGCAGATATGGTGACAGGCGCAGCGCTCTGTGCCCCTCAGTGTGCAGATTTCGTGGCAGGCGCAGCGCTTTGCGAACCTCGAAGTGCAGATCGTGACAGGCACAGCGTTTGGTGAACCTCGCAGTGCAGATTTCGTGGCAGGCGCAGCGCTTGGTGAATCTCGATGTGCAGATTTGGCAGGCGCAGCACTTGGTGAACCTCGAGGTGCAGATTTCGTGGCAGGCACAGCGCATGGTGAACCTCTAAGTGCAGATTTCGTGACAGGCGCAGCACTTGGCGAACCTCGAAGTGCAGATTTCGTGACAGGCACAGCGCGTGGTGAACCTCGAAGTGCAGATTTCGTGGCAGGCACAGCGCTTGGTGAACCTCGAAGTGCAGAGTTCGTGGCAGGCGCAGTACTTTGTGCATCCATTTTCACTCACACTCACACTCCCTCACATTCCCACACTCCCTCTCACCCACGCTCACTCACACCCACCTTCACTTCATCACCACCATCACCTCTCTGGACCCAAATGCGTCTAGAGCTCTAGACTTTCTGCTTACAGACCTCACACACACTGTTTGGGGTCTCTTGCCGGGATAAAATTTTCAACTTTTTTTTTGTAGCTATAATTAATAGCTAGTAGCCATTGGGTACTAGACGCTCCTAGGCGCAGGATAGCTTACAATTCTTCAAGGAAACTTTTTCTTTCTTGAAGAAGCGCTTGCACTAATCAGTATTCATTTGATTCCTAGAATTTTTGGAACAAACAGAGATTTGTCATCCGGCAGATGAACAGAGTGCGTTAGCTTTTGCAGCTACACAGCTGATGTATGCTGACTTGTGGCATTCTCATTTTTGCAATCAGAATCTCCTCGGGTGCCTTTGTTGTTCCGCATCCAGTTCCTGTTTGGGTTGACACTTCTTCGTTACTTTTGCTCAACCCAACGCATTTGTCTCTGGCTGGTTGGCTGACTGAGGGTCTCTCCATGAAAAAGGTCAACCTGAATGGGAAGAGCCTGTATGTTGCCTTGGACGTCTTGTATATACTCTTATTGCCTTCGGCTTGTAAGGTCACACAAGCTGTTTTGGATGCCTGGTCGATCCTTCAGGAGTGGATGTTGGAGGCCTCGACAGTTTGGACATTCATGACCAAACATGATGCAGGATGCAGACAAAAGGAAGGCCTACGATGCTGTCTGGCACAAGACAAGGACTGCTGCCTTAGGACCTTTAGCCCAAAGATCACCTTTAGTTTCCGTTTGAGGAATGAAGAACTAGCAGCTGCAGTTGCAGAGGCCAGCACAAAGCGCGAAAGTGCAGCGAAACTCTTCTGAACCTTTTAAGGACAGTCATAGACTCATAGACCTGTCATACTGCTCTCAGCTAAATTCAGCTGCAGGCACGACGACGGGAGGGGAACGAGCTTTACAAGGAAGCGCAGGTGGACATGGACACAGTTTGCCTCGCTCACCAAAGCTCTGGCACTTGCATATTTGTTGAAGACAGGCACTTGCCAAAGCTTCCGGCCCTGACAGTGAAGAGCCTAGCGCTTTCAAAGTGTTGCTTTTGTCACCTTTGCCGCGGCAACAAAGACTTGCTTGCAGCATCTTTCGCTGGCATTTCAGGTCTGTCGGCTGCAACAGCTGCATTGTCGAAGTACCAGGCGCTGCAGTCCAAGGGTTCACCTTTCGTGTCCACAAAGTTTCAGTATTTATGGCACCTTGCATGCGTTGCGTTTGCCAGGCAGCAATCGAGAAATACTCGGAGGGCATAGACCTGGCACCAACGGACTGACACCTTTTCTTGGCAGTTGGCCCACTTTTTGGTATGTTTGGCATGACCGTAAGTGTTTCCAGGATCACCGCATCCGCAGCAACCGAGCTTTGTGCTACAGTGCCTTGAAGGACCGAGACGCTTTTACATTTGTTTGCCCGCTCCTACTAAATTAAGTAGGCGCCTGCTTGATTGAGTAAGCTACTGTACTAGCAGCTAAGAAGCTACTACCTACTGGACGCAGGATAACTCACGCTTCTTCAATGCAAAGAAGCTCCCCTCGCCTGAGGGCGGGGGCGAGCTTCCTTGAAGAAGCGTTCGCACTATTCATTGGGTTCCTAGATTCAAAGTGCCTACTGAAATTCACGGTGATATTCACAGATCACCTTTGAATCTAAGCCTAAACCTTGTTGTTGAATCTTGGGTTGTGCAGTCTACACTCGACGAATCCTCTCCACGTTTAGTTGTGAGTTTATCACTGTGCTGAAAGAAATGCAACATGCATTCTTTTGCTAGCTGCTAGCTCCTTCCAACCAAGTTGCAGTTCTGCTTCAAAGTTCCTGTCGCTAGCTTTGCCCACTGTCCGTATTCTTTAGAAAGTGAATGGATGAGTTTTTGGTTTAAGAAGATGGATGAGCATTGCAGCCTTTGGCTGTGAAAGTGCGGACTGTGCCACCTCACCCTGCTGCCAATACCATTTGGATGCCCACGCATCCTGTGAAAACCAGTCAGCCAGCAAGGCTTCCTTTCCTAGTGAGGAGGTTCAAACTTCTCTTTGGCAAACCAGCACTGTGAGCAGGTGATTTTTTCAGTTTTTCTCGAAGAATTGTTTTGTGTCTTGCCATTTTGGGCTCCGCAATGCACACACACAACCTGACACTTCTCTTCAAGCATTCAGATATCCAAGTAAGAAATTGTTCAATCGAACATCGACAAATATCAAACACACCTAATACCAACCAATCCAAAAATACAAACAGTGCAATCCAGTGCAGGAAACTTCCTCCTAACCTTTCCTGTAAATCTTTTGATACTTTTGGTATTCGTATTTTTGGAGTTGGAGACATTCAACACATACCAAACGTGTATGGCAAGTTTCCCCGGCACCTCACTCCTCACAAGCCATCTTTGTCAGGCAGACATGGGGAGAGTTTCATGGAGCCTGACTTTCGGTGACATGGGCTAGCCAAATTGACTTGACACGTAGTTTCGTTGGCAGCCTCCAACAGGACTGGCAAAAATGCAAGGAGGACACGTTCGCAGATCACCTTTATGTATTGTAGTTGCCAGCAAAAAAATCGTCAAGCCTATTCTTACAATACCAGGATGCTGCAGCTGTTATTGAGATGAGGCCTGACTTCATGAAGGGTGGGGAGCCAAGAAGTTTGTCTTCCAGTTCGGTGCAAGAACAATGTGACAGGGGAATGTTGTCGATTCACAGCAAGGTTGGTTCTTGCTTGTCAAAGCATTTTGGAAGGAAGGCAATCCAGTCACTGTCTGAAGCTTGGATGTTGTTGCACGCATTCTTCATGGACACGATCGATGGTCATGGCTCATTGGCAATGCTGGAGGGCGTGTGTCTTACAATCTCAGGCTCAGCGCCAACTGGAGTTGGGATTGCAGGCTGTGGGTCCATGTAAACGTCTGGTCACTCATGGAAGGAATACTGGTGCCTACCTAAGCCTTTATCCACTTGCAAAGGCCATCCCCGACAGCTCCGAGCTGTCCTTGGCTCAGAGGAAGTTATATAATGTAGATGTTTAATCAAGCTTCCTGCTGCAACTGCTACTGCCTTCTTTATTTTTCTTTTCTATGTATATACTTTCATCAAAGGCCATTGCAACTTTTCTGTCATTGAAGGCATTTGTGTTTTTAATTTTTGTGACCTTTCACGACACCAAGGCTCGCGCTGCAAGAAGAGCTTGCCCCAGAGGTCCAGGCAGAAGTTTATACAATACAGGCATTGATTGACTAAGCCGGCATTGCACCCCTCGTTTTGTGCATCACTCACCCTGAAGGCTGCTTGCAACGGGGACTTACTACCACCGGTGCCCAAAGGTAGAGCTTTGCCTGAAAATAGGAGAGTGGTGAGTGAAAAATAGTTGTAGTCACTAGTTGGAGAGGGGGGAAGCAAAGTAGCAAACAGCTCAGAAGTTTGAGACCAACTCAGGAAGTAGCAGAAACGTGTCGCCTTCATGCACACCCGTGCAAGGCCACCAACAGTTTGCATTGTGAATGTGGTTTGCAAACGGCTTGCAAGCATGTGTTCTTCGAGGCAATTCAAGATCAGGCTCTAGGGTTGCCACACCGCCTCCTGTGCGCGGTGCATCCAAATCGCTTTGGCCTTGGCATTTTTGAGCATTCGTGGCCAACAGCATCGCCGTTGAGGTCGGGTCGCCAAAGATCAACATCGCGTTCTCGATACCCCAGTGCTTGTCTTGTTTCGGAATTCTTGACATGGCACATACGCAAAGAAGTTGACATCTTAAATCCAAGTTGTAGCTGCTGAGAGAAAGTCCAGGTGCAGGTGCCGGTGCCTGGGAAGACACAGCGAGATTTGGAGAAGAAGCAGAAAGGACAGGGCTTTTTGTCTTCTTGGCAATGCAGAGAAGGTTCAGAGCTTCTCCCTTGTGATTGGAAGCAACAGTAAGCCAAAAAACATTTGTATACCTTAGATACCCTTAGATGAACTTGGATGTCTGCAATACTGGAAGCTACGCATGATTTGCTTTACCCTCAGCTTCTGAGCGGAGTTCCTATAATTCTACCATTCACAGGACTGCGCAATTTGGCTCCTACATGGCGGTGCGGACCGGTTTTGTTGACACGGGCCTGGTTTTGTCTACCATTAAAGCACATCTCTCGAACACACCGAAGTTTGTAGAAACAAGGAAAGCAAACGAGAGCAATACATTTCACACACGGTGAAACTGTGAAACCCATCAAGTCCGAGCCATTGCAGGGTCATTGCAGCTCCAGTCCTATGCCGTGAGTCCCTTAGTTTCCTTCCGCTCGTAAGCTGTGATGATTTTGTCATTCATTTGACACTTACTTCTTTGTTAAACGTTGCACTTGGCATGCGTGGCAAGTGTGCCCTACCAAGCGTATTTTTTGTTTGTTATGTTTCCATACATAATACAGTTTTGCATTATGACCCTGAAGACAACCTTCCCTTCACGCGAGAATCTTGCATTTTTGGGTGGGTGGGTGGGTGGGTCGGTGGGTGGTGACTCTTAGCGCTAGCCAACTTTTGGAAGATTAAGATTGAAGTTGTTTGCTCGACACACATTTGGAGCCTTTTCAACAGAATCTCAAAGCACAGTGAGCTAAGACCCGTGAAGGTAGCCTTACATGCTTTCTGCTCTTCCTTGTAACGTTGGCTGTGCCCAAGCATGCCATTCATGAATCTTGGGCATTTCCAGCAAACCTTCGTCTTCAAATCAAAGCAAAGAGCAATGCTCTTTCATTGGATGCTTGCGTTCTGATGTTACTCTATCAGATTGAAGCTTTAAAGGTACACGGTATACATCCTCTGAGAATTCACATAGACATGCAAGGCCTCCATCCCCACCGCCGCCACCGCAGCTCTCTCAGTTTGATGTGTTCCATTAATATGCACATACTGTAATTGTACATATATATATATATATATAAATAAATACATCATCCGACTGATGCCTGTCAGTCATGAAACACGTGCTCATTTGTGTGGAATACAGAGTACGGAATGATTGGTGATGCATGGTTGCTGTTGACATGCACCTGGTTTGGGGCTTGATCAGGCGAGAAGGTGGATCGACACCGCCACCACCACCAATTTCGCAACGTACAAAGGGATCTTCCCTGGCTTCTATGGCTGGGAACCTACGGCCGAATCCAGCCGATCAACTCTGGGGCTAAAGGTTTCTCGTTTCTCATGGTTGGCTGAGAAACGCTTTGTTGGATGCACTGGAATTCCTTAGGCAGCCTCGAGCCGGCTGGGAGTCCATGGCACTTGAGCCTCGAGCACATCCTCTGGCAACGTGTTGGTGCTCCCCATTTTTAATCTCTCCAATCCTTGCAACTCACGTTCTCAAAGAAAGAGTGTCTGGTACATCTGATACGTTCACTGGGCCTTGTGCTTTTTCAACCTTTTCAAGTGCTGACGATTCTAGTGGAGAACTTCGTTATAAAGGTGCGCGTTTTGAAGCAGATTCAGCAATCAGCCGCTTGAGTTGCGGCTAGCTGTGTAAAAAGGATGACCTTCCGTTGTGATTTGCACGGACAAAGTGTTTCACACCTGCCGCAGAAGCGCTCGTGGCCAGAAGCCAATGTTGACAACAGACGGATGGCTTAATAAATTGTGCTGGCACTTGCAATGGCAATGCTACATGAAGCAATATGCTCACATAAATCTGAATGCCTCCAGTACTGATTCTTGTGCTGGACTGGCTGTCCAGGTTCTATGGTTGCTCATGGCACCTCCTCAGAACCTGTCACACCACGAGCGGGACAGCGCAGGGATTCTGTACTAATGCATATGATCAAGACCAACGTATTCAGTGTTGAACGGTGAGTTCATGAGAGACTTGACATGTGACATCCTTGGTTCGTGCCGTTTCACACCTTCAAGGGAGGGCAGTCATGACGGACAGCCGCAGAGCGGTGAAAACATGGAGCGCTGCATAGCAGAGGCCTACTCTTCTTGAGAATCCAGGGACATACACATAGAGCAGTCCAGGCTCCACAACCAAGCGCACAGCTGGAACGGTAGATTCCTCAAGCACTTTTACCTGTTCGCGTGCAGCGCCCACAGCGACTACATGATGGAAGACTTCTACTCATGGCCTTGATGGTGGCGCCGGTGAAGAGGAGGCCTACAAGTAACGACGATGTGGCCGTGGCTGACGAGGAGGAGGTCACCTCAGCCTCGCGACGGAGGCGATGCCACAGTTGTTCCACTTTCTTCGCCCCCTTCGGTGACGAGCTCAACTCGATGAAGACGAGGGCAACGCGGAGGTGAAGAGAAGAAAGAGAAGACAGAAGAGATAATCGGTGGTCAGGTCAGGCCAAACTCCACTGCCGCCACCATTTGGATCGAATAACACGAGAGTTCTTGCCGCCTAATGAGCAGGCTCTCAGGGCACTGGCAGCGCTCAAATTCCAAGATGTCAGCGACGATGACAAAGTCGATGTGGACAGCGGAATCGAAGTGCTCCTCCAAGAGTTGGACAATTGGCGAGAAGGAGCTGGATCGACGACGGGGGGTTATTCGCAAGTACGAAACTCTCACTCGCACACAAGGAGAAAACGTAACCGCCTTTCTGCAACGCTTCCAGCGCATCGAGCGAAACTTTGATTTCAAGTCATGGTTTGACGTTCGCCGGCGTGGCGTGTCCTGGCACAGTTGCTTTGTCTTTGACCGCGCCTCCGGTGGTCATGGCCGAGGACGAGGAGGACAAGGACGCAGTTGACACTTTGGAGCGCCAACTACCTCATGGAGATGATGAGTAACGGGCCGACGCCTGGGATGCTTGGGAAGCTGGTGATGAAAGAGCCTTATGAGGAGCAGCGCTATGATGCTCAAGAGACCGTGGAGGACGGTGGTGACCCCTAGGAGGATGATGGCTTCGTCTATGACTCTGGATTTCTCCCAACGACAAGTCCCAATGAGAGACGACCACAACAGCATGGACCCAGCCAACTACCTGGGAAGCATGTGGCGAGACCCTGGATGCCAACTTCATAGCTGCAGGATCCCGAAGATCCCAAGGGCCGGTCTACCCGACGCTCGTTCAACTTTTCTTGATGCCATGCCCAGAATCTCAACCAGCTTTGCTGAACGTCGCGTGGAGATTGACATCTCTGCCTTGAGACAGAACTGTCAGACCTTGAAATGGGTGCCTAGCGAGGAGTCGGACAACGCGACGAAGCGATCGTCGCAGCTTCGGGATGAAACAACCATCCATCTCGCTGAAGAAGGCCAAGGACGCTCAAGATGGCGGTGGAAATGGAAGCTGGAGGACGCCACAGTCAACAGAAGAATTGACCAGTGTTGAACGGTGAGTTCATGAGAGACTTGACATGTGACATCCTTGGTTCGTGGCCGTTTCACACCTTCAAGGGAGGGCAGTCATGACGGACCGCCGCAGAGCGGTGAAAGCATCGAGCGTTGCATAGCAGAGGTCTACTGCTCTTGAGAATCCAGGGGCATACACATAGAGCAGTCCAGGCTCCACAACCAACATATATGACCAAAACCAAGGTATCCAGCACACTTGGCAAACTTTAGGATTGGACATCTTTCTCTCATCGCAACACGTTGTTCCTTGCCAGGATGCCATAGGCAATACCCCTTTGCATCAAGCAGCTGCTGGAGGAAACTTGGAGTGCGTGGCCAAGGCTTTGCGCTTTGCTATTTGCCTCACACTTGTAGGATATGATCTAGAAGATAGTGTAGGTTGGAGGCCATCGCTATTGTATAGGTAGGGGTTGGCAATTTTCCTCTTGGGTTGGCCAGGGGTGGGGCCCAAAACGGTGTTCATCTGAGCCCCTGTGTTGCATCATGGCCCCGGCCCTGGCCAACCCAAGAGGAGGAGTGGCCATTTAAGTATGGATGATATATATATATATACACGTCCTAAACATTTAAGCCTGCTCAGTTGGGATCCTTTAAGGTGTGCAAAATGCCTTATGGCTCAGGCGCCGAGTATGCAATACTACCACACCTTTTGGAACCATCCTTGACTCTTCTTGAAGGGGTGTGATGTCCTGGCGAAGAATGACAGAGGGCACACTCCATTTGCCTTGTGCACGGATCCGGAGGCATGGCAACTTTCAATGTGACCGCAAAGTTATCGAATAATTGCACATGTGCAGGTTCAGCAGCTTCTACAGAACGCGATGAATGCAACAGCATGCAAGGCCAGGTTCCTTTTGGTCCCCCAGATCCTGGCGTTCTGCCACTTTGGAGTGAGGCGTCCGGAAAGCAGTTCTCCTCAACGGTGCTGAGATACTTGTGCTCATGGCCGGAGTCTTGCAGTTTTTTATTTGCCAACAACAATCTGATTCTGAGGATTCTAGATTGACATACTTCACAACAAATCCCTTCTATGACAGAGTAACTTAGCCGCAGCCTGGCTAAGGTCGCTCGATGTGTTTTGCGAGAAAGAAGTCACTCAGACATTTGTTTGGCGCTCGGCAAATATGATTACATGAAAGGGACTTGATGTTGTAACCTGTGCAGTGATCTCTTTGAACGCTCAGTAGACTTGCTTACCAATGTTTCATACTGCGATCGTCTCAACAATTTCTTGCCAGACAGCCTTGACAGTGCTCGAACGATGTCTCAGGTCTATGAACATCCAGAGGCCAACGAGAAGGACTTGACTCACTCGATGCAGTAATTAGTTTTAGTTGAGTGGACATACAGACTGTCATTTCAAGATTTGAGGAGAAGCCTGTGACATGGTGCAATGAGGCTGCGATCGCACTTTGAAAGAATTTTGTTTTCAAAGCGCTGAATGTTGCAGGTTAGGGCCACCATTCAAGACTTGGAGCACCAGCTGAACCATGCTAGAGTCCTTGAATTGTGTGTGGATCTTCAAGTACAGAAGATCAATCTGACTAAGGCAATGCATCTCAACCAGCTCGACACAGTAACAGCAGCTTTGGAAGCGGCTGCAGCCTGACGCACAGTCACAACGAACGCTGCAGGTATTCAGACTTGTGTGTGTGTGTGTTGAACTGTTGAACCCGAGCGACCCGGACAAGTAGATCAGAGTTCCTTTTCTTTGCTCTTTGCTATGCTTTTTCCCCAGGACAGGCCAGTGGACTGCAAACTTGTTCATCAGTGCAACCAGCTTAAGGAGAAGCTGTTCTTTCTTTGCTAAGAACAGACACAATTGGACAAAGAACCGAAGAGAAAAACTCATGAAGAGCAAGCCAGCATAGGAGAAGCTGGAGTCAGAGATTCAACTTGGAAAGGCGATGCAGGTTACAGCGGTCACCTCAGAATGAAACAGGAGGACTTTTGTTATTCTTCTATGAATTCTCATAGGGATGCACTGTCGGTATATCATCAACGCGCTGTTATCAAAAAGGCATCAGAAGGTTTTGGCAGTGATTGGCAATGCAGATGCTACTTGATTACTTGCCCACCTACAAGCAAAGACATGCGGTGATCAGAATGATTTCCAGCTGCGGGTGCTTTGCAGACCATCACGAACTTGGACGAGTTTGACGGTGTCCATGATGCCTTGAGCAAGGTCAGGACTTTGTTTGTCGGGCTTCGGGTTTTCTCATGTGACCTCTTGCAGGCGATAGATGATGCAGTGGCCAAGAAGGCAGATCCCGGTCGTGCCTATGGCTCAGTCTGTTTCGTTCAAAGAACAACATGACTGAGAGCAATGATATGTTTGATAGGTGAGAATGGAAAGTCATGGGCAAGCTGAGGTCCAAGCCGCCAAAACGCTGCGGCGGAAATTGCTCGCGGAGGCCAACACATTTTGGCTTTACTGGGCAGCTTCTGAATTGACTGTTACTATGCTGGCAATATAATAAAGTAATTGGGACCAGACCTATGGCCAATCTTTCTTTGGGCGGTCATGTACTCCATTGATTCATGTCCGTATAGAAAGCAAGAAGATTCAAGACTTGGCGCTCCCGAAATCTATTCTGCGTTGAGGCCTCGCTAATGCGAACGGTCCTGGGCCAGCAGAAGACCACAGTCGCCCACATCAGCATGCTACAGGACACGGGAGAGTTGCCTCAAAGATGACACATATACAGGTCAGAGAATTTGTGATGCACTAAGCCAACATGACATGAGGAGTTGCTGACAGCAGCCAAAAGTGAGAACGCAAATGAAGATCTCATTCTACAAGCTTCGAAGACCAGAGCTCAGCATGAACTCCATAGCGCATTGACAGGTTGCAGCTGTCCTAAACACAGATTCTCAGATCCTTGCCTTGTCATGCACAATTGCAGCCTTCTTTGGAACTGTGACCTCCACATTGTACTTAACTTATATTCACACCGCTTTGCGGTCGAAGCCGCCCGCACAGAGTAAAGGGAAAACAGACACACGTACAGATATAGACATCCATCCATGCATACAGACATACATACATGCAAACATACATCCAGACATACATGGGAAAATTGTGTGTCATTGGTCCTACCGGCTTGGCAGCAACCTGCGAGGAAATGTTAACCGGGCTCAAGCGTGAAGAAGCGTTTCGCTATGGCCCTACCTAATCACCAGCCTTTTCACAGACGGTTCTGTCTCGGTGCATTTGTCGGTCTGTCAGTCTGTCTGTCTCGGTCGAGCAGGACACACGGACGAACACACGCACGATGTCAACTGTCTCGGTCTGTCTGTCTCTGTCTGTCTCTTTCTGTCTGTCTGTCCATCTGTCTCAGTCGGCTTGTCACGGCACGTCTGTCTCAGTCTGCTTGTCTCGGTCTCTCGGTCTGTCTGTCTCGGTCGGGCAGGACACACGCACGAACGCACCCACAATGTCAATAATGCAGTGTTCCGCGGGGCGCGCGTGCGTGCGCGATGTCGATAGTGCTACAGCCCATGCCCGGCGTATCCAGCATCGCGAGTATGTGGTCGAAAGCCACATCCATTTGTATCAACCTTCAAAGAGTAGTGTAAAGCACAGCACTTCCCGAGCTGATATCCGCCCCCTCAAGCTAAAGCTTAGCGGCTTGTGCGAGCCTCCACAACGCCTCGGCACCTTCGGTGCGGGCGGACTTATGAAAGGTCAGGAGCAACAAGAAAAGCAAACTTTTTGTTTCCTTGTGAGCTATAAGCTGTGACCTTAGCTCTCAAGTGTGCCACGTCCCGATTTCCCACATTTTTGTCAGGCTGATCGCACGACTTAGCAGCGAGAGCGAGGTGCAGAAGCGAATCACAGCAACAGTGACGTGGCTGCAATGTCGCAATGTAGGGTAGGGACAAGTCATTTTGCGCAGCCAAGATTGACATGTCGATCATTGGGAACATGTTGCTTTATTTCTTTTGCATGTTGTACGCCCTGGCAGGCAGTCCTGTGTGAGGTGGACTCTTTCAAGGAAGCAGAAGGGCGGGTCAGACTCTTGGAGTGCTGTCCAGATTAGTACAGTGTTTCAGTTGTGGGATCTGCGTGGCCAGTGTTTCAGCAAGGAAGAAATGCCAGATTGGTCTCAAGATACAGAAAAATTTGAAGACTTCCACGAGGCTTGGTTTCTGTGTAACGGAGAATCTGAGCCGTGTCGAGCAACCCTCAGGGCTTCAAGAAAGTCATGGAAGATGCAGAGAGGGATCAGGCACACTTTGAAGCACCCACACAGCTTTCGTATCAATGAAACTCGCCTCTTTTTAATTGTGGCAGATCTCTGAAGTCCTGATGTCAACAGCACTCGAGCAGTCTGGGCCATAGCAAGTTGGAATCAGTCAGTGCTTAAGTTTGCTTGCACATGGAGATTTGTGTGAGCACACCGGCATGTGGCATCAAACAGTTTGCCAGGATGAAAACAAATGAAATCACATCATGTCAACTCATTACATGACCTACGGTTGGATCTGGATTTGATCATGTTTGCTATGGAGCTCACAATCACCATGTCCACCCCTGATTCCGTGGATGAAACTTCCAACGTGACGCAACCATGCTGGTCAGTTCAAAAGCAGAGCAACAATTTTCTCAGTCCCACTACAGTATGTCAATTCCATCATGATTTCAGAAGGCCTGCTTTTGCCAGGCTCGATAAAATCGAGCGGCTTCTGGTGGAAAAGAAGCAGACGGAAGCTGAAATGGGGCTGAAGGTTCCAATACTAGAAGCAGGCGGATTGTTTTGTGCACTTGAGGGATTTCTTGCTTGCAGGCAGCGAAGGCTGCCAAGAAGAAGGGCAAGAAGTGAGCAGTGACTGACTGCGGACTATAAGTTGTGCTTGGATGTGTCACCCCTACCGCTACCTATCACTGAGTGAAGGGACGAATGCTGGTGCATGATTCGGGAGAAACAGGTGTGAACATTGCCCATCATGAAATGAGGCAAACATTGATGATAAAATGGTCTTGAACCATGATTTGGAAGACGGGCATTTGACTGGCTTTGACTATCAAGTTTCAAGTTAAGTTTCCGTAAAATCTAGGAACCAACTGATTAGTGATTAGTGCGAGCGCTTATTCCTTGAAGAAGCGTGAGCTATCCTATGTAATTGTAATTAAGTAGGCGCCTACTTAATTAAGTAGGGAGGGGGGGAGCGAGCTAAAGAGAACATTGACCAATGTGTTGAATTTGGCTCAATTGTCAGTCCTGACAGTCAACAGGGCTTGGGCTTGAGACCAGCTGCTGCAGGCGCTGATTTGAGAAAAGAGCAAATCTATGCCTATTGACAACTTGTCAAAGGTCTCATATCTGAAAATGAAGAGGCTCTTTGTGGCTGTGGCCTGCCCAGAAATGCTAGTACTTCCAATGCTCGAGCCCCCTACTTGTTGCGCCAAAGGTTGCGACGCTTTGGTCGACGACTAATGGAATCCACCAGGTGCCTCGGCTCAGCTCTTGGAGTTGTCTGCCGTGGATACAAGTTGTGAAGAGAGACGCAAAGTTCAGAGACCAGAAGGTGGTACTATGGAGTGGTCTACACAGGATTGAAAGGGTTAAAACCCAGGAGCCTCAGGAGGCTTGACAACGTAAAGTCAAAGGCCGCCTTGGGCCTCTGTGAGGAACAAGACTGAAACAATGAAAGTTAGCTATGAAGAGAGCCAAAAACCTGGCTGATGAAAATGTTGCAGCTTGTAACGAAGGAGTCTTTGCTCTTTTTTGCTGCTCACAAGGTTGTAAATAAGTATATCTTTCTATCTCTCTTTGTATCTATCTATTTGTCGGTCTATCTATATATCATATTATATCTATCTATCTATCTATCTATGTACAATTGCAAATTTGCTGGGGGTGAGTGAGGGAGGAGTCTTACCTCCTTCTGCATATGTTGCATGAAACGTAGCTTGAAGATGCTTTAAGAATGCTATATACCTTGAATTTTTCTTGTGAAGAACAGGAAGGAAGCTCACAAGAGCTCTCCTCTTCTATCTTGGCGGTTTCGTGTCTGATGTTTAAGATTCAGGTTTAAATGGTTTTAGCTCACTTCGGTTGACAGGCGAGAAAGAATCGCCAATCCGTACGAGCAGGCCACACAGCCGACTGAGTCCCACAGATAAGCTAGACCAAGAGGGCCAAGTAGGACGCTACTAGGAACAAGGACGCTACTAGGGGCTCCTGGCATCACTACTAGGAGCAAAGACGCTACTAGGGGCTCCTGGCCATACTACTAGGAACAAGAAGCTACTAGAAACAAGAATTAGACTTAGAATTTAAAAGCTTGCAAAGGATGGACAGACACATTCTCACAGGATGATGACAGACGAAGGATTCGCGGTTCTTGATTCAGTCGTCCCAGCCCAGAATTCGCGGCAATTTGTGGCGTTATGGCAAGGTCACTCAGGCTTACAGTTCTAACGCAGAGTTGTCATTGTCCGCTCTTTTTTGTCCTTTCTTGTCGGAGGTGGTTTGGATATCGATGAGGAGCTTCGTGAGGCCAATCGAGACAATCTGAGACGTTCTTTTCACTTTAAAGGCATACATATACAGATACACCCATTTTTTTTGTGGGGGGGTAGGCTGTGAAGAAGTTAACAAGTAAGTACCTAGCTAGCAAGTAGTAGCAAAAGGAAGATTGATTTGTTTCCTATATTTACATTTTGTCGTTTGTTCCTTGTGAGCATGCAAAGGTTCGTTATAGTTTCCCATTCTTTTTGAAGACCTTTGTTGCCGACTTAAATTAAGTAGCAGGGGGAACTTATATAAGTCTCCCTAAAAATCTAGGAACCAAATGAATAGTGCGAGCGTGAGCTATTCTGCGTCCATGCTAGTAGCGTACTAGTGTACTAGTAAGGTACTAGCTACCTCTCCCTTACTTAATTAAGTAGGCGCCCACTTAATTGAGTAGGGAGGGGGGGAGAGCCAGCGGGCTAAACAAAAGCAACCTGACTGGGTAGCTTTTTGGTCTTCAGGTCGCACAGAAGGCTGAAGAGACTGTTCAAGCAGTAGAAGCCGAAGCGGAGAAACCGACCGGGACAATCAGGAGGACTTCTTCGGGTACAGTACTGCTGCACTGTGAAATGAAAACGCTTGTTTGTGCAAAAAGTGGAAGCCCATGCGAATGACACGTCAATGTTTTATATTGGTAAGCGCAGTGTTTTGCGACTCTACCTCTCCCGTTTCTGTGAGTCGCTTGAAAGTGTTGGGCTAGCGGCTGACGCAACACACTGTCAGGTTTCACTGTCAGGTTTCTTCACTGAGAGATTTTTGCAACTTTTCTTGGTGCATCCGCAATGCTCTCAACACTCACTCGCGGCCATTATAGTGGGAGGTAATCCTCCCATTGACTTGAACTACATCAGTACCCAATTTAGATCACCCGAATCCTTGTGGTGACGACGCATCAAGCCCATGACAATGTGAACGATGACAATCTTGTGAAACTGATGACAACCTTGTGAAAACGAGGACAACCTGAAAATTCAACACGCGAACATGATGAGATCGACGGAATAGTGCCCGTGACAGCAAACATGCTTGAATAACAACTTGATAATATGATTCCAACCAGGTGTAAACAAACACATGAAACGCACCCCAGCGGCAACCCCTATTTTCCCACGCAAGACCTCGAAGACGGCACCCATTTGTCAAATGTGGAGGGTCATATGTGATCTGGCACCAATTGGAGACACAGAAGAAATTGAAGGGAGCTGTCAAGGGGGCTGTTCTCCACAAAATCCTGCACTTTGACTGCAGGAGAGGGCCGTTTTGGGCAACCTTTTCTGGGCTTTTGAGGGAGAAGGCCGTGGGCAACGTTTTCCAGACCATTAGATTCCCTTTGACTCCTTCACGGCAGGCATCGATGCCCTACAGCCAATTCGAAAACAAATGTGTGGAACACCTTCAGGAGGCGTCTTGGTTGGACTTGTACTCATTTTGTACTTCCCTGTTTGCGTCAATCACCTGTGTGACTTCAACTCTTTACCAGGTGAGCACCTCCTTGGCTGATGCATATGGTGAAGCTCAGGCCCATGACATGACATGGAGACAGATCAATAAACTATAAATAATGACTTTGAACGCACTTCAGGTCAAACATCTCCTCAGAAGTGAATGTCGCAAGGCACCAAGACACTCGAAAAGAAACACATTGAGTTCAGTGTCAAATAAACATAGATGAACACATCATTTTTAAAATTACTCTCTGGAGACATTGAACGCCTGAGACAACTTGCACAAGTGGTGATGCTCCCAACTGCTGAGGTCTTGAGGGCGAGTTTCCCCAAAGCGTCAACTCTGGCTTTAACGAAGTCGAGGACATTAGCAGCGCAAGGTTCAAGTTCGGATCATACAGAGGTACTGTTTGGCATGCTTTTGCTTGGTGTGTCGTTTTGTTTGTCACCTCACTTGTTGTTGCTTACGCTCATGTGTATTTTTCCATTCTTGAGGAATGCATGAAATTTGCAGACAAGCTTGCTGCTGTGCAGAAGGCCTCCAGAATGTAAAATTAGCCAAAGGCTTTTTGGTGAGCTTTTGGAGTAATTGTGTGGCAGGACCAAGGGTTTAGTGCACTCTGCAAGCAGTTCTATCAGCAGGCAGTGCAGGAATTGCGTTGTGAACGCTTGAATGACTGACATGCATTGGGCGGCCACATGCAATGCCAGTGTTTGACTTTTACAATTTCTCGCAAACAGGTGAGAGACCGCTCATCAAACAACTGTTTCGGTTTCTTTCGAGTCATGCCTGATCAGCCTGATCTTCGTCGATGCAGGCAGCCATGTCATCTCAGCAGAGAGTCTCCCAAAGCGATTCCAAAGCGGGCACAGCTGGTGACACCCACCAAGCGAATGAGACATTGTGGTGGTCTAATCTGTGGAATCTTTGGCGTGGCTTCGCTGACAAGATGTACCGTGCACCAGATGTGGGTGCGCAAGTTGGAGTTAGCCGCCAAGATTCGAAGCGATTTGGCCAACACAGTGATGCAGGTGGAAGTGCAGTCAGTGGCAGCAGGGATGCGGAAACCACAGAGGATAGCCTGACAAATCCGAGAAGCGAAACAAGCAGCGCAAAGTCCGTTGCGGAAAGCACAGACGATGCAGCAAATGCAGCTTACGAGGAGTCACTGCAGGCAGGCAAGAACCCAGATGAAGCTGCAGAAGCGGCTGCTGCTGCTGCAGGTAAGGCTGCAGCACGGGCGGCAAAAGCCGAAGGCAAAAGCCCTGAGGAAATTGAAAGAGTGGCAGCTGAAGCAGCACGGAAAGCTGCTTTGGCAAACGGACTAAGTGACGAGGAGGCAGCCGCAGCAGGCGCAAGTGCTCAGCGCACAGCAGGCAGTGCAGCGAGCTTGAAAACTTCGTCTAGTGGCTCTAGAGGCTCCGCCTCGATCGATTCTCACGGATCCACTACATCCTCTGATTCAAAGGGCTCAGGCGCATTGGGAAGGGCAGGTGCAGAATCTCCTGATCGCACTGGCCACTCTGGACTGACAAGCTGGTTCAATTGGCTGTGGAGCTGGGCGTGGCCGGTCCGGTCAGATCAGATGGACAAATCCTACTCGGGAGCACCTGCAAAGTCCACCAGCACTTCCCGAAAAGAGGATTCTTTGGGCCTTCAAGAAGCAGACCTGGACCGCTTGGATGCAATTCTGGATGGAGCAAGGCAGAGCAACATCACGATGAAATATGCGTATATATATATATAGATAAACTATGCACACATATTGATGACAATGAACAGTTGAACGCACATACTTATTGTAATTGTTTCCTATATTTTTCTTTTTAATTACAATACTTTGGAGTTTGTGTACGTTTGCAGGGATGGCGGGAACATCAGTGGGAGTGCAGCCGAAGAACAATACATTTCGGCCTTGGCCTTTACTCACATAAAAGTATATAACTTGCCTCGGGATTGAACCTGTTTGTTGGTACCCGCCTCCCAGCCAATGCTCTGATTGCAGTTTCAGCTTTTTGTGATGGATATTTTTCTGGTCCCAGGTTTGCACGAAGCATTTGAAGAAGGCCAACATTTGCATTGGCTATATATTTATGTCTTTATTGCAATAAGTTTGAATCAACGGTTTGACAAAGTTGAGTCTGACTTTGACGGTGCTCTGTGATTTTGATTACGCGTGATCAGGTAGGGCGCACCATTGATTCTTCATACTCTGACATTGAGGCGCTGGTTCCAAATGGCACTAGAGCAGTCAAACAGCTTGTCCATCCTGGAGGCAGAACAGGTGCTGAAATCCCAGTGCATGCTTGATAAGGAGCGCACTGTAGAATGCTGGAAACAATGCATCCAGACAAGCACTACGCATGTATCTCTGTTGTTTGAAGGAGTTTGCATCGTCAAGACAAGAATCCTTCATGAAGGAGAAGGTAGCTTCACAGAATAAGCACATGTGACCGTGTCTTTGTGCGTGTCAATTGTAGGAGTGTAATTTGTTTGCCAAGCTCTTCCTGAAAGCACGCTATCAGGACTTGTCACGTGTCCATTTGTTTGCCGCTTCTTGCAATTTAGTAGTGACAGAACAAGACAAGTTGTACCTTCAAACTTCTTTGCAGCTACTGCAGCTCTGGAACTTGTGCGTTTTACCTGGCAATCTCTTGCAGGGCTGGTGGGCGAAGTTCAGGGGGATGTTGGAGTGCTGTGGTGATTTGTGATGAGGTGGAGTGCAATGATGTGTGGTGATTTGAGACTTGTGGTGATGTGCAAAAGATGGGACGTGGAATGTGGTGACATGGTGACTTGTAGTGCGGTGATTTGGTATGCAGTGACTGGCGATGTCGTGAAGTGTATTGTGGTGAAGGATAATGTGACGATACTTTTCCTGGAAAGCTCTTCTTTTCTGCATTTTTCCCTGGGTGTCTCTACGTTTCCAGACATCTGTACTTCAAATCCCTCGATACATTTTGTCTACCTTCCTCACCTTTCCCATGCTTTGCTACTGAAGACGTTGGCTTTTCTGCTTGTGTCTAGGAAAGTCCACCTGACATACAGCTGTACAATGTGTTCTCTCATTAGTGTAAATCTCTTGAGGCTAGGGGCAACCCACTTAATATACTGTATATATATATAAGGTATCGAATGCTTGATTAATATATATATATATATAAGGTATCGAATGCTTGATAGATCCTTCGCTTGCGCTGGTATGTAATCTTCAAGGACTTGGTGGGCAGTGCCGCCTCCTACAAGAAACTTTGCAGCTTGGCTCGATTCTGTTCAGCTTTGCTAGGTATTTGGAGGTCTAGGAGCGACTCTTGTGTTTACTTGTAAGTTAAGGCAAGTGGTACTTCACCTACATACAAAGACCAGGCCTGTGTCTCAGAGTCGAAGCAGAGACTACAGTAAGTTCGAAAAAGGAAAGGAAAAAAGACAAGAAAGACAAGAAAGGCAAGAACATAACCGGAAGGAAGGAAGGAAGAAAGAAAATAAAAGACACGAAAAGAAAAGAAAAGAAACGAAAAGAAAGGAAAGACAATAGAGAAATAGATAAAAGAACGAAAGAAAGCGTGTGTGAGGTCTAGAGGTGTAGTAGTAGAAAGTCTAGAGATCTAGTGAGAGTGAGTGTGAGTGAGAGAGTGAGAGGGAGAGAGAAAGTGTGAGACTGAGTGTGAGAGTGAGTGTGAGAGTGAGTGAGAGTGTGAGTGTGAGTGAGAGTGAGTGTGTGTGGGTGTGGTGAGTGAGTGAGTGGGTGAGAATGAGTGTGGGCGTTGTGGGTGTGAGTGAGTGAGTGAGTGAGTGAGTGAGAGAGTGAGAGAGTGAGTGAGTGAGTGAGTGAGTGAGTGAGAGAGTGAGTGAGTGAGTGAGTGAGTGAGAGAGTGAGAGAGTGAGAGAGTGAGAGAGTGAGTGAGAGAGTGAGTGAGTGAGTGAGAGAGTGAGAGAGTGAGTGAGAGTGAGCATTTGAGGGCACAAAGTGCCGCGCCTGCCGCGAAATCTGCAATTCGAGGTTCACAAAGTGCTGTGCCTGCCACGAAATCTGCACTTCAAGGTTCACAAAGTGCCGCG
This sequence comes from Durusdinium trenchii, assembly GCA_963970005.1. NCBI lineage: Eukaryota > Dinophyceae > Suessiales > Symbiodiniaceae > Durusdinium > Durusdinium trenchii. The sequence goes on along the minus strand of CAXAMN010023228.1, from coordinate 512,182 downwards.
CCTGCCGCGAAATCTGCAATTCGAGGTTCGCAAAGTCTGCATCTGCTACGAAATCTGCACTTGGAGGTTCACAAAGTGCTGCGCCTGCCACGAAATCTGCACTTGGAGGTTCACAACGTGCTGCATCTGCTACGAAATCTGCACTTGGAGGTTCACAAAGTGCTGTGCCTGCCACGAAATCTGCACTTCGAGGTTCACAAAGTGCTGCGCCTGCCACGAAATTTGCACTTCAAGATACACATGCGGCAGCTCTGACAAGGCGTTTTGCCGCAAGAGCGCTTCCAAAGACAACATCAAGATACCAAAACGCAGCTATCGCGCGAGACGTCCCCCGACTTCTGAAAACAACCCACATGTAGAAAAGTCACCACTCAATACTGCACCTGTCACGAAAGCCTACCACGAAATCTGCATTTCGAAGTATAAAGCCACTCCGACCCCTTGCGCCTGTCACAAAAAGTCGACTTTGGGCCACCAAAGCACGTTTCCCTTCCGCCTGCCACGAAAAGTGACCACCATGTCCGAAAATGCGCGCGGCGCCACAACGAGAGCGCAGTCGCGACAAGCACCCGCCGCGGCCGACCAGATTCTGCGAGCCTGCGCAGTCGAAATGCACTTCGAGGACTTTGAGACATGAATGTATTGTGAATAGCAGCAAATTAGCCGGACGGCCCGGTGCAACACCTCGATGGGACCGAGTTGCTACTCCCAATGTCTCTCTCTCACCGCAGTCCACTTGCAGCTCACTGAATCACTTGCGGGCAAGCCTTTTCCGGGTGTGAGAGCATGGAAGAGCTCTGCTTCCCAGCAACTTTAGCCCAATTGGGCGAGTGTGCCTTTGAACGCTGTCACAGCCTACAAAAACTTGACTTCGTCCGTCCCTGCTCACCAAAGTATCAGAATGGACCCCACCACATTTGCCCATTAGACACCGGTGCTTAACAACTACCGTGAGAACCCCTAGTGTCCACACTGCTTGGGGAAAAACGGAAAGACAGAAAAACATACATAGCAGAAAGGGACAGACAAATATATGAAAGAAGGAACAAAAGGACACACACACAAAATAAAGAAAACACAGGTGTCAAAGAAAAAAAATTTAAAAAAAGGGGCAGAAGGCATGAACACAGAAAGGATAATAACATGTTGATCGAAAGTCAGCTTGTGAAAACGTCGAATACTGTCAGCAAGGTACTTAGCGCTGGCGTCTCCAGAGACGGCGAGAGGCATAGCTGGTACTAGTAGCTACAGGTTCGATTTTGTGGAGACTGAGTCGGTTGCTCTAATTACCCTAGCGAATCAAAGCATGTCTTTTTGCCTCCAGAAAGTTGGAATTGCGAGTGGTGAATACGCTGAATACTTACCATGCCCATTTGCATACCTGGTGCAGTGCAGGTTGCTTTGCTGCAGAGCGAGATGCGGACCAGGCAAGCCAGCATTGTCTTGAAGGTTACAGGCAAGCGAGACCCTTGAACATCTTGTTGCAGTTACCCTCCCTCCAACAATCATGGAAGTGGAAATGGTCCTTGAAAACAATTTTCTTCTGCAACTTTGGGGTTGTCCACATCCATGTTTGTTGGAGGGTACTTCACCGAGGCATTGCAATGATGCAGCCAAAGACAAGGTAGCCATGGTTTCACAGCGACCACAGCAGCTACAAAGTAGCGCTTGGCAGCTGTTGAGAAAGACCGAAGCAACAGACAGCATTCCAGATTCAGTGGAACTGGTTCTCTCAGCTTCAATTTCTGGGCCATCAAACAGTACGTCCCGAAAAAATTCCGGTCGGCTAAACATTCCGCAGCTATGTGCATTGGTGGATCCAGAATCATTGCAGAGGGCGATATTGTAGATGGCGATCAACGCTTTTCATGCTCTGCTGGGGACATGGAACCATACAGAGGACATTGACAATGATCTCACACACTTCGAACTTGGATTTTCAGTTAACGCAAGTGTCTCAATGGGAAAAAGGCGATGAAACGGCAAGGTGGCAAGGTCCGAAAACTTGTAGGTGTTTCAAAAAAGTTGTTCCAGTCTGCAGAAAAGAACGGCGCGCTACGAGTCGGCTGCAAAGCTAAGCTGCAAAAAGCTCCGTGAGGTTTGGGGGAGGAAACGTGAACAACCATGGAAGCAAACAAGAGAGATTGGAACAGCGTGGGCAAAAGTTCAAACTAGCAGGTACACAATGCGGCGTCCCGCATTGCTTCACGACCGATCCATCACTGTCTTCGTTGGGCAGTGAGTGATGGTGGTCCACTGCCCCCCTGCCTGTGTGAAAGTGGTGGGGTAAGACCCTTTGTCCAGGGTGGGACACACACAGACACACACACACATGTTTTTCTCAACAGACCTCCACACATGACAGTTGTCAGTCTAACTTGGTTTATATATATATATATTTTATATATATATATACTATATACACATTGTAAATTCATAGGATTCCAAAGTGCCACTTGTGTCGGCCAAAGTTTCCGTGATGAGCTGGAGACCCAGTCCCGCCATTTCGAAGGTCACGCCTTGGATCCAGTGTGCTCTTAGTAGCGTCCTTGCTCCTACCATTTGTCGCTCAGTTTGGCTTCCGGATCCTGCCAAGCGTGTTGGGCACTTGGTTGTGGATTGCTGTGGTGAACCAAGGTTGTTGACAGTGCAAGGGCTGTTGAACGCCGTCATAGATCTTCTTTCCCAGGTTAATCTCTTTCCATCGTCTTTGATCAGGCTGCGCAGAAGATCTGGAGCAAAGTTTGCTGTAGCTGTAGCTTCAACCTCAAATTAGTGGCAGATGAGTATCCTAGTAACCCCGACAAAGAAGTGTCGAAAGTTTGGAAAACCGGATGTTCCCTAGCCAACGAGCAAAAAACTGAACCAAAGCAAGTCCTTGGCCCCGATTATTTCCTGGGCAATCGAACGAAAACCTCGATGAATCAATACGGAAAATCTTTGGGAGCAGGTCCTTATGCTGCCGGCCCGGGAGGCAGTGACAAAGAATCTTTCATCCTGTTGAATCATACCGCCTCGAAGCACCCAAAAAGGCTGTTTATGGGAATCGTGTGCGTGAGTGAGTCACGTTGGGCAAGCGGAGCAGTCTTGAGGCTACGCTTGCATTGAACCCTACCGTGCGCGGCTGTGCTGGGCAAACTGCGGAGCCGACAAAAGCCTTTGTAGGTTACTTTTCCGAGTGTGTGTACTGCCAGTGGCAGTTGTCTCGTCGGTCAACAAGCATGCGCGCAGCCTCAGCCCACATCCAGGTCCCGATGTCCGCAAGACTGGTGTGAAACTAACATGTCCCACAAAAGTGTCGCAGAAGTGTGCCGCGTCAAGCAAATGTAATGTGTCCAACAAGAGCATTAAGCAAAAATAGGCGTCTTGAGGTGCCCCATGGTACAGGCTCTTGGAAGAGTGCCAAAGAGCGCCACAAGAGTGACAGACCACAGTGTCCTTCAAGAAAGCAACTGAAAAGTGTCGCGCAAGGGTGGGACAGTCTCACAAAAGAGTGCCGCGCCAGTGTGTCCTACAAGGGTGCTTTACAAGAGTGTGAAGCAAGAGCGTCCCACAGGGTGTTCTACAATGTTCTACAAGAGTGTTGCGCCCCCGAAGGATGTAAAGAAAGAAAGACTGTAAAAAATCTCCATGCAACAATGTCGCACAGGAGTGTCAAACAATGGTCCCTGTCACGCAGTTTTTGCATTCGGGTTCGTTGTTGTTTTGTTTTCGGGTTCACGTCGCCCACGGGACGAAACTTTTCTGATTGAAGGACCCTTTTTTGCTGCACTGTCCTTCTTCAAGCCAAAGGACCTGGACACTTCGGGTTGCAGATCATATTTCCATGTTGCTGAAAGAATCACATGTACTATGGTTCCCTCAAAAACACACACACACACATTCTTTCATGTGTAGTAACGAGGTGGTGACGTGCAGGACCCAACTCCCTTCGTCCCTTCGTGGAATTTTCGAGTCTGGAACGCCGAAGGAGAGCAGCCTTTGGCTCAGCTGTGGGCTGGTCGTGCGCCCACAGCCCAGGATCGGGCAAAAACGTAACGAACTTGTTGATCCATAGCCATAGCATCCATAACGGTGATAGTGCAGGAGCTGGGGCGACGGACAGCTCATGAACTGAAGGTGTGTGTGAATACGACCTTGTCGCATTCAGTTGAACATCGACAATGTGTGCCTTTGGGAGGACACTGTAGCTCCACGCAGACTCACTAAGCAGAATTAAGAAATTTATGCAAGTGAAACAGCATCAAATGCATTTCATCGTGCCGCAGGCACTCTTGCAGAGCAAAGGTCTTCACTGCGACGAGTGCGACAAGGAGGGGCTGTTTGTCGCACCGATTTCAATTTCTTAGTAGTGAGATGTTCGTCGCACTCTCCATGTTTCTTTAGATTAGCCAGGCGCAGCTCGTCCAGCGTGTATTGGATACTTGGGACGACGAGGTTTTTGAGGCGAATCTGTCTTCCGTGACAGCGCTGCCTTGGAATTGGGGCGAATTCAGGCCTCCTCGCCAGATGGAAAAATACGTTTGACAAAGGCAAGCGGGTCACCGAAGGGTGTATTGACTCTTTGCGAAGGTGGCGGTGACCTGATATCAATTTTATTTTGGGGGTCTGCATTGCATTGGCACATGCCAGTGCTTTTCTAATTTGAGCCCTTTTCGCTTTTGCTTGTAGACTTTTTGCCGGAGACTGAATTCCAGCAGTCGCCTGAACCGCTCAGAGGCAAACAATGACACTCGCCCTAGCGTTTCCCATTTGGCTAGAGAGGGTATGCCGGGTATGCTCTTGATATGCCAAGCTGGACCAAGTCATTGTCCTTTAAAGGGAGGGAAGGGTGACCACGCAGACGGAAAGTGAATCTCCAGCATATGTCAGATTTAGTCCTGTTCGACGCTTCTATTCTATGGACCATTCACAGGACGTTTTCATGAAAGATTTGAAGATGACCTACAAGAAGCTAGACCCTCAGGAGAAGTGGATTGAATCGAGAGCTGACAGTTTGATATGTGACTGGCCAAGGCACATGAAACGAAGACCCGAAGATGGTGGACACGAGTTTCAATCTGAGCTTGACCCAAACATTGCCCCTCAAACCATTCTCAAAGGGAGCAGAGCTGAATGACTTGTATACGATTCGGAGGCTGGCTGACGAGGAGGACGCTGACAGCCGTTATCTTATTGCACTTGCAGAAAGGAGACTTCGCTCAATGAGTCACCGGCAGCTTGATGGGATGCGTTGCAAAAGTTTGGCCATGCTTGAGGTGCAGACACCATTGACAGCACCTTTCCCGATTTCAGCAAGGAACTTGCTTTGTTTGATCGCCTGTTGAACTGCTACCTTTTGTTCTGGAATGCCTGTATACACACAGCATGCATGACAAGTAAATGTAATTCCCTGCGCGAATCCCCTCGTTCATTGATGCTGTGTGAACCAAACGCTGTTCCGTGAAGGGGCCTACAAGTAGCTTCATGGTTTTGTTTTTGCAACGGCTTGTCAACAGAGTGGCCAAAAACGTGTGCCAAGTTTGCCATTGGATTCTGAAGACAAATTTGCCGATTTCCTGATGACAAAATGCAACTTGTCCCAGCAAGAGAGCCCAAACAGTGTTGAAGAGAAACAAGGTGAATAAGCGAACTTCCTTTGCTCTAGAGCACATACACATTAGAGCAGACATATGAGAGCGAACAACATGAACGCACGCATGAAAGCACACATAAGTCACACAAGCAATAAGTGAGCACGCGGAACAGAGAACACATGTCAGGACGCACAGATGAGAGCGCAGAAAAGAAGGCGTGCACACATGTGAGCAAACACGTGAGAGCACACGTATTCCAGCGCACACACACATACATACATGACAGCACAGCTTTGAGAATACACATACAATTTGAGACAATGAGAGCACACAACCATGAGAGCACACAAATGTGAGCTAGCACATGAAAGCGATTTGAGTCGATAGGGTGGAAGACAGTAGACTTTTGGAGTTGGGAGAATTGGAGTGTGGATTGTGGGAATTATTGTGGAGCATGTTGGGTGAAGGGCTTAGGTTTGCTGAGCATTTTAGACATGAGCGTTTTCAGGTGGTTTTTGCTTTTTCGATGTGAGTAGAGAATGTGTGCTGCACCTGGGCTCAACATGAGAAAGAATTTGTTCCTCACAACGAAAACAAAGATATTCCAGCAGGAGGCTGAAACGTGAAGATTGTTGTTAGTTTCTCGACGTCCTTTTCAAAGTGAGGAAGAACACAAAAGCGGAAGAAAGCAAAGCAGAACAAACACGGGGAAGTGTACCCAAGCCAAAGGGAGCATCCATCAATGGCTCTGTATAAATTCACAGATCCCTGGCAGACACTGTAAATGGTGTGCGAGTTTAAAGTTTTAGACACATTCCTGATCAAGTGTGCTGCGTTGTGCCCTTGCGCCCTTGCAGCCCAGACCGTTCTTGCCTAGAACGGTTTTGTTCAGGTCTGGGCACTTGTGCTGCATCAACTTTTTGTCATTCTTAAACAATCTGCCGTGTGAACCCCTACACCATGGTTCTCAGCTCCCATCCTTCTTCCCAGCAGCCTACATGGATTCATTAATTGAGTGCATTCTTGATTCAAGCAAGTACAGCACAGTTTTCAGTGAACGTGTAGGTTAAACGGTTAAACACACATCGAGCGGACAACATTGTTTGAGTAATAATCACACGTTTGAAATGTCAGCTGCCATCACATACTCTCTGCGCAGGAGTGGCGGGAATTTAGCGTGAAGCTTGCAAAAGGAGACGTGCAAACTGCAGGTTTCTTAGCATGTTGGTCCATTTATTGTCACCTTCAAAGTTTTTAGATGTTTGGAGACTGCATGCTGATGCTCAGGAGAGCGACGGCCAGATTGTGTATGAGGTGAGGTTTGCTCTATATTGCTCTGGTTCCAGCATGTCTAGCCACAGCTTGGAATCGGAGGCCAAGAATTTGCCAAGAGTTTTCAGCGTTTGAAGTGCAGCGATACCTCAGAAATTTGGTGCTGCTACTGGTAGTTGGAGCACGTGCCATAGATGGCCGATGTGTTTTCTTTTTAACTTTTCTTTTAAACGTCGTTTTCGCTTCGTACACAAACATGTGCTTCACCATGACATCACTGAATCACAGACACACAGACACGCACACACACACATACACACACACACACGTGGGGTGGGGGGGGGGGGGGTAATGACATTATGGTGATGACGTAATTGCGTTATGGGTTATGGTGACGTGATGATTGTGGGTTTCTGGACAGTGTCAGTGAGGTTTAACAGGTTGGTTTTGGGGGTTGAGCCTCGATGAGAATCGTACTGCATTTTTTTGGTTCGTGATATAGACGGAGTTGTGTTTGAAAAGTTTGGTTTCCCTTTGTTTCGCAGATGTGGCGTCAGCAGATGTTCGGCAATTTCCGACTGAATTTTTGAATGGACGACTCCTGAAGACGTGAAACATCAGTGAGGTGTCGTCAGTTTCTGGGGGTTGTGAAGTGCTAGTGTTGAACCGTAACTCTAAGGTGTTTTGGAAACTTTTTTTCATCTCCCCAGTCAGGAGCTGTATTCAAACATTACACTTCAGACCTTCCAATTAAATCATGTACAAGAACACAAAAGCACACGGCCATCTGTGGCAGTATACCTACAGTAGTTTCTTTTGGGGAGATTCACAGGATGATTGCGCGGCATCATGCTCGTCCAGCAATAAGCTTACCACGGGAGCCAAGAAATACACGGTCCTGAAGTTTTGTGAATATTTTCCTTGTGTCATGCGCCCGATCTTTTCTTCCACTTCTAGTTGCTCTTGGCCACACACCCTTTTACAGGTGTATTCACACATTCACATAATTGCATGCACCAAAAACGCATGCCGTTTTCAAGCTTTGATTTTAATGACAGCTTGGTAGTTTGGTGAGTGGATCCTCTTCACCTTTTGTTTATTCCTGGATCAGCGTGCAAACAAGCCTTGTGGTTGAGATGCAGGTTGGTGGGCCGACACCAGCCCCAACTTTTTGGGATAGGCAGAGAAGTCTCGCAGTTGCAGAGTTGTTTCAGTCTAGCATGATTATATATATCGTTTTTGCAAACAGTTTTTCAAATGATTTGTGTCTGAGCATAAGGCCGACTTTTTGGCTAGGATTTATATGAGGTTCTCAGTCATTGCATCTCTCCACAGGTGGAAGATGCACTTGCTGATGGGCATGAACATCAGCATGCTGATGCTCCGTTCTCAGTTGTGGCTCTTCACTTGTAACTACGTGCTTCTTCCAGCAAGATTTGAGGTGCACCCAGTATCTCAAAAGGCCTGGCTGGCTTTGTGCCAGTTTTCTTCCTCTAGTCCATGTGACTTTGCGGTGAAGTTCAAGCAGGTACAAGACACACGAGACCCAGGAACGATCTGCTGGGGTCATCCCCTCAGTTGTGCGATCCGGTCAGCAAAGCCCAGACGGTCCACACTAACAGGCGACGCGTGCCGAAGTAGAGGCTGAAGGCACGCACACTAGTCCTTGCGGCTTATGGGCTTTTCCAGCAACTAATTGCGTTTTCCCTTGCCTCAAAGTTATTGCTGCAGCTGCAGGGGAAGAATTTGAAGAATCCAAGAAGTCCGATAAGCAAGTCAAGAAGAAGAAGGCCGCAAATTCACAGGTGTCATCCCTTTGATGCCACTTTTCTGGGCTGTGCCTCCGGTGCAAAATTTGTGCAGGATAGCAAGAAGAAAAGCTAGTTCTGAGTGTACGGGGTTTAGCCAGGTCAACGCACGAGTTGTAGGAGTTTCACGCAGGCAAAAAATGCGGGAGCTTTGCTCCAGGAATCTGACAGCTAGAATCAGTCTTCTTCACAACTCCTGACGAGCTGGTCTTCAGAGCAAAGACTCGCAACAAGTGCTTGTCAAATAGGCACTTCTATAATTTGTTTGAGCCCCAAATCATCGCTAGCCGCCAGTCAACCTCACTTTCATGCAAAAAATAAGGAAACATGATACAACCAATTGTGTATTCAACGAGCTGATGGTTGCGGAGAATCGCTTGCAGCTGGTGCTTGAGACCATCCAGTCCGATCCCAGCAGGAGCAATACTGATTGGTTTTCTTGGTGTTTCAAGCACTTTAGCTGGAGCTTTGGCACCGGTGGAGGCACAAGCTCGAGCCCTTGGGACAATGCCCAGGCAAGGAGCTCAGAGAGAGTGCCCTCAGGAGTGGGCCTGGGTATATAATTGAAATGGTCAGAAAGAATTGCTGAACTGCATTGCATGGTCTAACAATTGCAGCTTTATTCCTAGAGATGGACACTGCTTTTGGTTGGGAATACTGGCCATCAGGGAGTACAAGAAGGACTACATGTACATGCCCAGGAAAATTACAACTACCGGTGTGGTAGGCACTTCTACTTGCCAGTATAACCTCCCTCGCAAAAGTAGAAATGCATAAAAGTTTCTGTAGCAGCTACAAGTATGAGTTTTAAGAGAAGACTTTATATAGAAAGTTTGGAAGGGAGAAGCTTCAGAGAAATGGTCTAGACATGTTGAGGTTGCTGGAGAGCAGTATGCTTCCGTCGCTTGATAGGACCTTGCTGTGTAGCCTTCATTACCTTACACACTTAGACAATGGGTTTGCAGTTAACTCAATTCCACGCGGAAATGAATGAGGGAAACGAAAGGTGAAGCGGTCAGCGCAACTGAATTGTTGAACAATCGGTTCACTTGTCTGCAGAATACGGCGGTGTCGAACTGTCAGCGCGGCCCAGCTGCAAGAAAGGGTTTGGGGGAAGTATCATGCAAGAACCATGGCATCAAAACGTGGGAAAGTGGAGTCACAGCGTGTAGAAAGTTCAGCAGGTACACGAAGGTGATCAATCTCCGCACCCCCCATCGTGGAACAGCTTCGTTGGCACAGGTATCCACGATGGGCCTGTGCCCCCTGCACTTAACAAAACCTCTTTGGGACAGAGTGTGACACACACACGACACTTGTGCCTTGCAGACATTCCCTGTGAAATCACGCGCTTCCAGATCACTCTTACCTTGAAGTGCGCGTTGTTCAAGAGATTGTTGGTTTTGTTCCCTGTAAGTGCTTGAACAAAACACCTTTGATTCATTCCTACTGGTCCGACCGTGGATGACATTAGAAGAGTCTAAGAAGAGGGCCTGGGCCCCGTCCCGCCCATTCTTCCCATATTTTTCCTTGGCTTCCTATCATTCGCAACTCTCCTGTTGCTTCGTGCAAAGCAGGAACCTTTAGACAAAGTCAAGACACTGGCCCAACCGGTGTCAGCATGCCTATATCCAAATCCAATGATTGCAAGGCTGCAGAGCACTTTTCCCATCTTGTGGACGACTGAGCAGACAGATGCAGAGAGTGTACTTCGCGCAAAGAACCCCTTTAGGACTTGCGAATTTAAACATTGATTGAAGGCTTGGGTGTGCTAGCAGCCTGGGAGCACATCAAGACACAGAAGGCCCGATCAGATGTTTCATGCGAGACCAACCAGCGGCCATTTCTTAAACTTTGAGTGGCGACCTGACTCAATGTGAGACTTGCAAAGGAATCGCACACCCTACTTTGCGAGAAAGCTCTGGCTGCTCTCGAGGAGGACAGTGCCTTTCATCGACTTAGGAGACTTGAGGTATGACCTGCAAAGCCGACAATTCGATAGGACGAAGTAGAAAGTGCTGAGGAAATAGCTGTTTTAAACACACTTGGCTTTAAAGTGCTCCCCTCAGTTCTCAAATCACCAAAGGCAGCTTCCGGAAGGAGCTACCTCAACCTTATCTTGAAAAGCAAAACTCTTTATATATTTGCTCAATATCACAATGCTTTCAAGGTTATTGAAGAAGCAGACACTTCAAATGAGAGTGACGCGGCAAAGGACCTGTTGGGAAGCTGCGTAATGTATGTACATTTGATTTGTGGCTTCGTCGTGTCATTGTCCACGTGTGGACAGGACGTGTCTTCCGCTTCCTCTTCGGCTCCAAAGAAGAGTTCGAAGAGTCAGAAGAGTGATGCTCAGCGCGAAGACCTCAAACGTGTGTCACGTTTGTGACATTCACCATATATATATATAGTACCTGCATGTATACCATGTCACGTCTATATTTCAATTTTCTTCAAAACGAATCACTCATTTCAGGTCCTGCAGCATCCGACTGTCTGTTTGCTATCCGGTCGCATCGGGCTGAGGCACAAGTGCGAGTGATACTCAATCCTCGCAGAAAAAAAAACGGTCAAGTCGGAAAGAAAGAAGTCCTCGAAGCAAAAGAAGCGAAAGACGGAAAACATCCTCCAGTCCATCTACCAAACCCAAACGGTCCAAGTCGCGAGGCTGGGGCGATGTTAGACGACTGTGGCTCTTTTCGTCAGGAAAGGGTAGAAGGGTTAGCGATCTTACTTGGTCTAGCAAGCAATGAACCAACATGCACAAATGCAGACAATTATACAATCCTTCGCATGATCGACACAGCTACATAGATTTTGAGGGAACTTCAATCAGCGTTTAAGCATTTGACTAGGGCGGACCCGACGAAGTAGACAAGGCAGGAAAACGCTGGAACCGCGCAACCGCATATGTTCTTTTGTTTACAGCGAGAGATCGACAGGAAAGGCATCCTCGTCGAGGCTGGACCAGAGAACTGGCTTGAATAGTATATATATAGATTCCACAAGGAAAGCATTGCAGAGCTGCTGCACTGCAGGCGAAGGAGGAGAAGGGATTCCCGCAAGCGAAGGAAGTGCTCAGCTTGGAGCCGGATGTTCGAGCCAATCAGAATCAGCAAACATGAGACCTTTTGATCCCAATCTCTTACCAGTACGTAGCTAACTATTCCAACCATATCTTTCTATTAGTGTGCCTTGTGCTGCATAGTAGGGCTCAGAGTCGCTGCAATCTCCTGCATTGCTGCAGATCGAGATCACGCAGACGTCGCAGCAACTTGCCAAGCAAAATGGTGTCTTGATCATGTTGCATGTGTTCCGTGTTCCGGGTCTTTTGCTCTTTCGCGCCTTTGCACTTTTGTTTCAAGGCAGTGATAGATTCAGATGTCGCAGGGCTCTGAGTGTTATGTAAGACCTTTTGCCTTTCCTCTATGTCATCAGAGTTTGCTAGATAAATCAGTTCTTCAAGCTTCCCACATTGCTTTCAGCGCTTGAAATTGTCAGAGGTTCTTACAGTTCTCATCGCGGACACTACCGACGATCCAATCGACGATCGCGAAGTGGGAGGCTCCACCTAATGCGCATTGAACGATTTTTTGGAAACAGCTTCTACAATTCAATGTACCTATTGATGTAGCGCAGGGTTCACAGCCTCACCGACCCTCAGACACACGAAGTCCTGTGGGTCACAACCTGGATCTGAAAAAGCCTTTTCGCGCATGATCGGAATGTCGCAGCGCTACCGGTCTCAAGGACCCTGTAAGCCCAAGTGCAACAGAGAAAAAGGACATTACATGTCATGTAATGCACATGCTGCATTGTGGCATGAACACCGGTAAAGAGAGGTGAAATATTGATTGAAATCGGCGCCAGGCAGAAAATTCAATCCGCAACTGGATCAGTTCGTTTCTTCGATGTTGCTTTTCCGGTTGCGGTGTGAGTAGAATTCGTTGCGGTGCATCCCATCTTGTTACGCAACTCGAAATTCAGCACACGCTGGCTGCCGGACTCCAATCTGGCAGTCCTTCTGCTGCCGGGCTTTGATGCCAACGTTCTTCATAAGGCTCAGACTGCTGTGCAGCATATTGTTCCAGTTTTGGACCTGTTCGTCGGGGCATCCTTTTTGTGTCTTGACTACCCAGAAGCTCGTTGAACTTGTTGCAGTGATGGTGGTCTGTGAAGTTCTATTGTGTCGGCATGCTTCTCGCGTGCGCATCCAGATCACTGCGCTGATATCCTTCTCGGGCAAAAAGACATGGTGCGCGAAGATCTTGAGGGTGAAGGCGACCAGCAGGCAAGCAAAAGCTTTGGCGATCCAAAAACCCGCCGACTTGCCATGTCGCCTCTCTCTCATTGACCTCTGCAACCTCAGCTCCACGTTCGCAGGCGCGACGCGTGTTACAGGGCCTCCTGCTGCAATACTTCTGTCCTTTCTTCCAGGGAGCTTGTGCGCCCAATCCCCTTGCTGCTGTCGCGTCAGCGATCCAACACCTTCGTCGCAGCCTCCTCATGTTATTTCTGTTCAAGTTCCCGCCTCTGCTTTGTGACTTTCTTTGCAGCAGTGTGCGGGGGTTTTATTTCATCGCCTTGTGAAACTGCGTTGGGTTTTGTCAAGCCGATCACCCACCTCCAAGGACCTGGCGTTCTGCCGAGGTGGGGCAAGCTTCACTTCAATGGCTATCCTTCTCTCCGAAAGTCTCCGGCTGTTGACGAGGTCTAGAGCTCGATGCGCGTGAGGACTGAACACCGTTTGAATCCTCGATCGACTCCTTCGAACGACCTCACCCTCATTCTTCTGACAGACAAGCCCAACGATCGGGCGCTGCGTTGCTCTGTGCTGGCTCCAATGAACCACGCTGTGAACCCTCCTCTAGCCACATGGCTGCACTCTTTTGCAGGTCCAGCAAGTCGACGATGTAGCGGCCAGTTGCCTCTCATGTCTCCATCTCCGATTTTCATTCGCCCAGTTGCAAAGTCTTGCTTGGCTCGCCGCGCGTCAAGTGTTGGTGAGCCGGGAAGAAATGGAATTTTGCGTGGAACGACAGCCGCTGTTGGCCACGTCCACTGAAGGTCGCTTTGTATTGAGAGCGAAGCGCTCCTCCAAATTGAACACCTCGGGTCGCGTTCAAACTTCTCAATCTTCAGTTGGCTGATTCCACCTTCCCCCAACTAGGCTTTCGCATTTGTTCTCCTGCAACCATTCGCGCGCAATTCCGGCTAACGTGGTCATGAAAACGCGTTGCAGTGACGTTGACCGTTCCCGAAAGCTGCCGCCCTGTTCTTCCTTTAAGCGCCGGCCATGACTTCCTTCTGTCGATGTTGAAGCCGTTGACGACGAGGTGGTCGGTCCCCTCTGGCCTGACATGGTCTTCTAGTGCCATATGTTCTCACGACCCTTGTCCTTTCGTTTTGCCCCTGCCTGACATTTTCCATCAGTTGAATCAGGTAGGATTGAAGATCCTCGCCCTCGCCTTTGTTGCGGCCGAACCACCAAAGAACGGTCAGCCCGAGCGCCGCTTCGTTCAAGCGCTGCAAAGGCCGCAGACACCAAGGCTTTCCAAGCTAAGTAGTTTAGCTTAGAGATCATGAGCAAAGCACTGCACCTTCAACATTCTCGATGACAGTCTCTCAAAACGGTTCAAGCTGCCGGCGAAAGCCCTTGTAGCTTCTCTTGGTGACCTCTCTCACATACAGTATACTGCCTTGCCGCGCGCGATGCCAAAGAAGTACACGTGCTCGAATTCAAGCAGGAAAGCAACAATGATCCAGCGCGAAGCTCACAACCTCAGCCTCACCATCAAACAGACGCAGTCCTGGGGCCACAACCTGGATCGGAAACAGCGGCGCGTTTCACGCGATCAGAATGTGGAAGCAGTAGCGGTCTCAAGGACCCTGTAAGCCCAAGTGCGACGGAGAAAATCAGAGAAAAAACTGAAAACATGTCATGTAATGCACGTGCTGCATTGTGGCATGAACAGTGCGGGCAGTCTACGGGATTCTACGCTGTTACTGGTATTTCAATGCACTTGGCCTTGCAATGAACTGCATGCTCCACCACAAGGTGCAAAAGCAGAAGCCGACGGCGCCGTTAGGCTGATTGTAGTAGGATCACAATCATGGTGCTTGTCGCTTCTAACAAACTGGCAGTTGTGCAGTTGTTGGACGTTTTGGTTGGTGCTTGCTTGCTACTTGGTCAAGGACCTCCGAAAGAGGTCTGCTCAAGCAGGCAAGGGCGATTTTGTTCCATGGCCTCGCAAGCCTATGCCCTCGGAACGACGTTCATCACGGCTCCTTTGTTTCTTTCTTTTCGTATGTTTCACTGCGGACGGCCCTTCCTGAAAAAAAGGTTTCGCTGACACACCTCTCTTTGTTTTGGT
Organism: Durusdinium trenchii; assembly: GCA_963970005.1. Classification (NCBI taxonomy): domain Eukaryota; class Dinophyceae; order Suessiales; family Symbiodiniaceae; genus Durusdinium; species Durusdinium trenchii. The sequence continues at coordinate 497,152 of CAXAMN010023228.1, read as the reverse complement.
TTGCGTTCCCAGATTCTATGATTGATTTCATTTATTTGCAAACAGAATTTGGCCCAATTGCATCGGAACAAGACTATGTTCAAGGCAGGCCCTTGGTTTGGCGGTATTGAATAGGTCGTATTCAGATTTGGTAGGTTGTGCCTCGGGCACATGACAAGCCTGCGTCACGCCTGATGCCTAGGAGAACCAAGCGTGGTTGAGGAGCGATGAGGCTGCGTTGTCAGACTTGCATGGTTGCGTTCTCAGCTTTGTTAGATTATTCAAAATCACTAGTGTTTTCTCTTCAGCTGGTTAATTTTTCCCGTCCTGTTGACTTTTGGATTTTCCCCTAGCCTTTGCTCTATCAAGGTTGGTGCTTGGAAGGCCTCACTTGGGAAACAGTGAACCAACAAATGCAGACACATCACATGAAAGTGCATGGTGGCAGGTGCTTCGTGATGGATGTCCAAGTATGCGCAGTGATCAACATGTCACACAGGTACTACTGAGAGAGGGAGCTGGGCAGAGCAAGGCAATCATGCGATGTTACAAACATGACGTCCACATAGTTACGATGTTCCATTTCCTCGGAATGGTGGGAGGAGAGGTGGGTCAACCATGCAATGAAGATACAACAATTCTAGAATGAAACCTGCCCAAAGCCTCGCTGCTGGGTTCCAACACCAATCTCTTCAGTTTTGTCATCATCATCAGTTTGCTTTAGCCAGCCCGCTTCGATTCTTATGGAAACTTGACAAGCCATCGACTAGCTGACAGCATACTGTACTGTCAAATCTTGACATTCTCTCTCTCGTTTGGTTGCTCCTGGCCTGTCCTATTCGTCGGGACGGCGGTTTCATCAGTTGACTTGTGAAGCCTTCGGAGTAGGGCCCATTTGTACACGACGTTGGTTCTGAATGGTGAATGGTTCGATTATGTTCTCATGCATGTAACGTGCAAAAATCAGAAGGTGTCCCATGGTGTCCCCCTCCAAGAGTACCAATCCCAGCAGTCGTCAAGTTTTGCCTCAAAGTCACAACTGACAGATGCACATACGGATGTGTGGGTTGAAAAAAAGAGTCAGATGGCCTTGTGTGAGCATACAAGAATGCATCAGGATGAGAGCGCCCCACGCGTGTTGCAACAGGACCACTGGGCACATGGTTTTTGGATGTTTTTGGTATTTGACTTTCCTGAGTCTAACAGCCTTTGTCAACACACCATTGTTCTAATGGAGCTTGCACCTTTTGTTTCGCTTTCGGTGTTTGTGCACACGACACAGGACGAAGATGTGCTTTGGGAGCAAGTGCAAGAGGCTGTGAAGCGGGCCCAAATCATGAAACATTAACACATTAAATTCTTGAATTAATGGGCAGTGTTGAGCCTCTGAAATGGGTGGTCTACTGTCTGCTGTTGTGTTGTGCGGAACTTGCCGATCTTGTAGTGCTGCTGGAAGGTGATTCCTCACATGCTGAAATTCAACAGGAAAGGACGAGAGGACCAACCAACTCACATTTCACAAAAGCTAGGCTTGGCATCGAAGCAGAGCCCGATTGAGATTCATCGTGAAAAGATTGTCTTCTTGGGTAGATGGATGCTAGAGGCATCAAAACAACAAACAGGGTTTAAAGACAAACCAAGTGAGAATCAAGAAGAAACCAGCGCCAGAAAGGAAGGAAGGGAAGCGAAGGGAAGGAAGGAAAGAAAGAGCGTCAATGAATGGCCCCCTCCTCGAGATCCACTCCAGCGCCAAGTTTCTGTGCTAGTCTTAGCTCTTGGAGAAAACTTGGAGTCCCTACCATCAACCCATCAACAAGTGAACACTTGCTTTCGTACTGCTTTCAATTTTTACGACTTTCAGCAAACAGGTTTCTATACATTTTCTATTCAATTTGTTCACCTCGTCTCGCTTTGTACCCCCGCCGCTATGAAAGCACCCAGACTCCTGTTCATCTCCCTTGCCCTCAGACCACTTCTGTTCTATTTTCGTTCACCTTGTTTTTCTCTTGTCCTTTCTTTCTCTTTCTTTCTCCACTTTGCTCGACCCCTCAGCTCACTGGAAACTATTCCATTTGAGAGTCGATGTGTTACTTGCTTTCTGCAAGAGATCAGATAGATACGGACCTTGCCTCCCCTCCACTGTGTGACGTGCTTGGGTATCATTTCACCACGATCATTCCCTCTCACGAGGACTCTTCCTTAAGCTCAGTCGGTTTGCTCCACCTTTGCCAGCACCTTGAGATGTGATTGGATAGCAGAGGACACATGTTCGTTCGACAAAACTGTTGAGGCTCACGCATGATGATGGACATTTCTGAAGCAGATCTGAATCGTCTCTTTCTTGAGCATGACAAGGACAACCCCTGAGTATTCGTCACATTTGCTTTTAGTGGACATGTGCAGGACTGTGATGGGGGACTTAATGCCGCGGAGCTTTTTGATGCTGCAAAGCGCTTTGGCTGAATGCATTCTAGAAAAAAAAGGTGTAAACACTTTGATTTTGTGTAGTCAAGAGTCAAGGACACACAATTTCTTCAAGAACCTCATTAGAGTGTGGACCTGAGCTGACCGGCATCTCGTTAAGCTACAATTGTGTTTGCCAAGGTTGTACTTGCAGCTGCAGATTTTAGAGTTGGCAAGGATTATGACTATTGTCGAAGTCTTCACCTCAACACATGTTTGGTTTGCCAAAAGTAATATTTGATGTGTCACTGTGTTTCAATCCATCGTTGGTCAGGTACGATTGAGAATTATGTAGAGAGTGAGGGAGGTGCAGCAGGCTTGTTATACGAATTTGCTTCTCACTCTTGCTGATTCGGGCAGGTGACGAGGCGGCAGGAATAACACCAATTTCAGCTGACAAAGCCCTTCATGCCAGACGAGTCTCACGCCCAGCCACTAATGCCAGTAGCAGCTTTCGATTTGGCCGCAAGCAAAGTTTGCCAATGTTTTTTTTTCATATGTTTTGATCAGGTACAGTGGCAGGACGCTGTCCTGCGACGTTTGCTTCCAAAGCGAAGACCACAAAAAGAGCCAACATCTCAATTAAACCTCGCTCGATAGTGGTACAATTGCCGCTGCTCTCAGGCCATGGTTAATCCTTGGTTTGGCCATGCCCGAGGCCTTGCCGGAAAAGGCAAGGAGAGATCACGAGGGGATGAATATCAACAATTGTTGCTGGAGATTGCAGCTTGCCTGACGACTTGCCTCCCAAGGCCGATAAAGTCCTTTTGTTTGTTCTGGCAGGTCTTGGGTTGGCTATTCCACCAACAAATTTTGTTCGCCACTTGGTGCTCGTGTGAAATGCTGGTGCGATGCTCCTGCAAAGCTGTGAAATGCTACCACAAAGCTGACTTCCGCAAGGCCCACTGGAGACATGGTAGAGTTGAGCATTGACCTGCTCACTCAGCTCTTTCCGGACTGCAAAGCACTCCTTTAACATACCTAGAAGGGAACCAGCCCTAGCAGGCCAGACTCAAGTTCTTGTCTGCACAGCTGTGGATCGTACATGTGAAGCGCTCAAGAGAATCTCCAGTCCAAGAGCTGTCCTCAACATTTTTTTGTCAATGATTGGTTGTTTTGTTCCCCGCGTGTCTACAGATCTTCATTGGTAGTTCTTTATCATGGTTTATGTCTATGTCTATGTGGTTTGCAATCAAGAGGCCCAAAAGCTGAGCTCCTTCTTTTGGTACCTACATATTTTGTTGGACATCCATCAACGTATTCACAATCACAAGCTTTGTCTTCTGTAGTCAGACAGTCAGACATGTCGTGTTGAAACCTTCACCCCGTCAAATCCCGAAAGATTTGTGAAAGAGACCATCCTTTGAATGCAGTACAGGAAAACAAGAAAAAGAGATGGACAAAGAGATGAAAGAAGGATCACTTACCTTCCCTTTTTCCGTCTCTTTTCCTTGTTTTCAAACTGCGTTGAAACGACATTGGTCAACCCCCGTGTCTTCGTCATGTTGTAAGATGACTTCCGGGTGGATCTGTTCCTTGCTCCTTCCTACCCAACACCCTGTGCGGCCTGTGCGGATCATTCTCCCCACATTCTTCTCCTTAGCTTCTTGCTCCTAGTAGCGATGCCAGGAGCCCCTAGTAGCGTCCTTGCTCCTAGTAGTACAGGCAGGAGCCCCTAGCTTCTTGTTCCTAATAGATTGTGACTGTTATGTCTTTTGACCAACTTGGAGGACTGGTTTTGTCTTTGGATGACATTCTTGCTGCAGAAAGCCCCTTCTTCCAACCGGAAGAGGGGGCACAACAACAGATACATATCATGCATCATAATACGCATATCCAGCATATCATACTATACCCAAATGATGAACGTGTGCATACAACTTGGGACTTTGAAGGTGAGATGAACAGTGCCTTTGAAATACTAGCAAATGCAGAGCCAATGCACTAGCACATTTGCACTGAATAGATCACCGTAGAGACAGAAGCTTCTTGCAGAAGCTTCTTGCAGAGCCAACGGTGCACAGTTGGGGGTTGAACACCAGCACAGTACAATCCATCCAACCCTTGCTCCGAGAAAGTCAAATCACCTTTATTTGAAGATATTCTCACGAACTCAGCAAATTGAGTACCAACGAAGAAGAGCTGGGAAAACAGTCTGTCAGTCTGTCATTTTCAGACACTTTCCAAATAAGTGCTTGTCAGCACTACAGACGATCTCAATCACAGACTTTCATTGCAGGTCATGGAACTTTGCAGATCAAACCCACCGGCGCAGGTAGCACATACTGACCACAGATTGTGCTTGTCCATATTTGTTTATACAGTGTATAAATTATATAAGTATATTTTTAAAGGAATTCTATGCACACAATATAAGTATATGGTGCCCCGCCCCCGGGGATAAAGACTAGTCACAACCTTGGATGGTTCCGTAGTGTTTGGCTCTAGCTCCGGTTGATGACCTGTCGAGGGTGTCATAACCGGTTGCGTTTGCCGGTAGGCACTTCGGGGCATTGCAATCCCTGCTATCTCGCTGAGCGGATTCAGCGAGTTGTGTTGACCCGTTATCCTCCCGCCAAGGCTCAGGAACTCACCCACTATCTGGCCAAGGTCTTGAACACCCTTGAGGCGGATACAGTGGCCTTTGATGGGTCGTGGATATTGAGGGTTATTTGGTGGAGGTGAGGAAGCTTGAGAAGACCAAGCTACCACCAAAGTTGGCCGTGGGGTTCACCCTGGTGAGCGAGATCCTCGTGCATCATCCGCGAGCGGGGCAAAGAAGGCACAAGGAGCCTGAAGACAACAGCACTCCTGACAATCCTTCGAAGCATCGACGTCGAAGGCGGGAGGAAAAGGCAAGGTCGAGGAGCAGAAGCAGGAGACGGGAACGCAAAAAGGTAAAGAAGGAACCTACCCCTGAGCCAGAGGAGGAGGTAGCAACAGAAGAAGAGGCTGAAGTAGAGGAAGCCGAGGCAGAAGCAGAGGTTGAGACAGACGAGAAGGACGAAGAGGTTATCGAGTCACCTCGCAACGACGAGGCCAGCCCTGACACGGAGGTTGCCCGTGACCCGGAGGGAGCAGGACTTCGAAAGGTCCCACCGAAGCCCTCAGCAAGGAAACCCTCCAGCAGAGGTCAACCAACCACATAGTTCATCATTTCACTTTGGACCGCATAGTTCGTCTATATGGTTCTGCTGACCAGAGGGCCGTGCGTAAACATTTCTTTTGGGGTTTTGTCCGAAGATTGGACACAATATCGCATTTCTATCAAATGTTCTGGCTGCAATAAGACAGCTGCTAGGCCGCTGTTCAGGCCACTCTTGTTCCTAAGCAACCTTGGTTGAAATGAAAGGTTACGCTAAATGACTGATGAGTTCTACGTGAAAGGTCAGTGGTTAACGCGCCAAAAAAACCGCCCAGACTGGCTCAATGATGTGGGGTGTTACAAAAGCTGCGCCAGAGGGCTTTCAATTTTGTTTACTCTGGTTGGTGGGACACTCGAAGTGTTGTAATTTAAATTGTTCAGATTCCACACACGGGTTTTCTTTTGTTTTTTGATGCTGCGCGCTTGCTCCTTAATTTGCCCTCGACACACGCTGACCGTTCGCCAGTTTTCGCAGCGGGGTCGGGCACTGCAAGAGTCCAAATAGAAATCATACCAAGATGAGTTTGTTCTGGTGAATGTGGAAACCTAAAGATCTTTTGGGGCATTCTTTGGCGGGCGGTTTTTTGTGGCCCATGTTGTCATGGCGCAGCGTGGGCGAGGCTCTGCCCTCAGTGTTGCCAAAGCAAGATGAGTAGCAAGATGGTCTTAAGCCGTGCAAGCGAGGCATCTAACCTCCAGAATTGATGGCTCTGGTGCAACCCTGAGCCGACAGTACTTCTAGTTCGAATATGCACTTAATGGCCCACACGCTGTGTTTTTTGCTGTGTTTTTTAAGCATTGGCTCAGCGTGACAAAGACCCCAGCCTTTTGTCGGAGGACGCCATATGGGCACGGGAGGAAGCCCAATGGGCAGGGAAGATTGGCTTTGCAAAAGAAACGTAGGGACAATTTGGCCTGTGTGATCAGTGAGAAGATCTCCAACTCTCTCGACCATGAAGTGGTCGAACAGACCGGAAGTCTTTTCCCTCGTGTTTGCAATTTACGCAAACGGGACCATCGTCGCTTCTCGTTCCTCAAACATGTGGGTGAAGGCAAGAGGATGTTCACGAAGAAACTCTGTCACAGCGTCACCAAGAAGGTGGCCCGCTCGCTCCCCTACCAGCTGGTCTTTGACCCGAAGCTAACTCTCGAACAACATTTGCAGGCCCAAGCAACCAGGCTGCAACTGCTGGCTAGGAGGGTCAAGCGCATGGCTGATGAGACTCAGCCTTATGCTTCGGCCCCAGTTTGCTTGTACATGCAGTACGAGCTTTTGAAGTGGGTGTCAACAGACTTCAAATTAGACTGGTATTGTTTCCGAATGGTTCTTAGAACGCAACGTCCGAGGATTCCCACGCCGCTTCCGAGGTTGGGTTCTTAAAAGCAAACCGTCAGCTACATATTTTGTGTAGAAGGAACGCACACTCCCCAAACTGTTACGGAGGGACGCTGGGATCAGTCCAAATCAATTTTGTTGGAGCCTGCCTTCAGTCTCCGCAAAATTGTTATGAGGCTTTCATGCGTGTGTTGGGGAGATTCAGCAGCGCACGTCGGTGAGTATCTGGTTTTTTCCACGCGCGCAACTGCAAAGGCTTTCCATGCAGCCGCTGCAGCTGAGTTAGAGGCCACCTGTCGACCGTGAAGCTTCCGATTCCAAAGTGTAATGCAGGAAATCTTAACACGAATACATATGAGAAAGTCGTGCGAGTGGAATTCAGCAACATCTGGAAATATACATACCGCACATGTTCAACAGTTCAGCTTTCTTGCAGGAATTCTCTCAACAATCTTTGAGCGTGACGGACATTGAGGAACCACCCGTTTGTGTTTGGCACCTGTCTTAGTTGGAGCCACGGTGTTTTAACAGGAGAGTTCTGAAGAAGAAGAAGAAGAACAGGTGGAGGATACTTAGCACTATGCGCATGTAAACTACACATGTTCAATCATTATGCCACTGCAGGACCCACGCCAACCCACCCCAGAATGTGAAGAAGACAGGGATTCCGTCCAGGAGCTATTGCAAAACCAAACAAGTCTCACGATGTTGCATGAAACCCAACAACAGTGCAGGAGTGGTGGGAAGCGGCTATGGATCCCTTCAGCTCTGATCCCTTCGGCGATGAGGCTTCTGCCCTTGGATTTCCACGTATATTAAAAAAATATATATATATACATATGCATGTGTGCGTGTGTGTGTGTGTGTTTGCGTGTCTAAGCTCTGGTCTATGGGCGGATGATTCAGTGGCGGTCAAATTCCAATTCCAGGACGGAGATGTACATCTATATGATGGCCAAGACTGGGAGGACCCACTTGACTAGTTTCCAACCTCATTCTCCATTTCACTATGTGGAGGATCAAGGGCACAGCAGTTCGTTTTTCTCTTTTGCCTACGCTCGACAGGAAGAGGGGTACTTGTGGGAGGATCATCTTTATGGCAAGGATGACCAGGAGGATGACCAACTGTAAACCGCGCTAGGGCCACTTAGCTAGCCCCTTTTTTTTCGACTGGCGCTTTATGCAAACACAAACTTTTCATTGGAAGTTCTTGAGCTTAAACAACGTGTGTCATGTTCGTTGCAGGACGTGGCTGGCGATTGGTGGGGCTGCTTTCAAGAGACCTGGACCAGCGAGGATCCATTTTGCGACGTTTGTTTTTCAACCGTTCAATCGCTCAAACTGCGACAATTCCGCCAGACGTTAGGAGCTTGGGATTGAAGGCGAAGAGAAAGCGAAGAAGGCAGTGTTTTTGTAGCCAGACCAAAATCACAACTCGATGGTGAGTTGGCCTTGAGTGTTGATAGGTGAGAAAGCTTGGCAAAGAAGACGACGTCTCTGCGAAGCAGGTCTGGCCTCTAAACTTCTCCAAGCTCCGATTCTCATCAATCTGTGTTGAGAGGTGAAGGTTTGGGAAAGTGAACCTCCTGGGGGCCTTGAACCCGTTTTTGCACAAGTTCTGGAACACCAGGAGGCAATCCTGAACAAACGTAAGGCCAGACGTTTGCTTTTTTGGCCTGGCCTCACAATTGCTCTCTTGGTCAGGCACCATCGATCTCTGCTTCGATTACTGGTGGCTCAGAGGCCAAGGACAAGATAACAAGTTCCTTGCAAAAGTCATGTGGTTCAAATCCTTTCCACCCAACACTTTAACTGTGCTCTCCACCAACAGTCCTCCTTCTCGCAGGATGTCGATTGGTGGGGCTGGCTTGAAGAAACCTCCTACAAGGATATCGGTTTTACGACAGTCATTCATTGATCGTTAATCTATTTTTGTGTGTGTCATTCAATCCAGGGCCACTCTGGAGATGTTCGGATTTTTTTTGCGAAAGACGGCCAGGGTTTTGTAGCGGAACCAAGTCACACCTATACCGTTGCTCAGGAGGGCGGCTGCAACATCTCAGGACCAGCGGGCAAGATCTTTGCAGAGTATTTTGACAAGGATGGTTACTTCGACTGCTCTTACAAGGATTGGTGTAGCATGGCCCAGTCACTGACAGATCTTTGGTTCCCTCAGTGCGACGCCCCAGTCGCTTGGTCAGAAGAGCATAAAGATGCCCTGCCAGAGGTGAAGAATCCAAAGTGGCCAAATGCCAATCCACCTCCACCTTGTAGCGGGGAGGAATTGGTGCCTGATTTCCGTACACCGGGCCTCACCCTAGTCAAGAGGCCTGCCAACGACGCGGAAGAGGCAGAGTGGCGTGCAGACGCTAGCGCTGGTCTCCCTACTTCTGCTGGGAAGCCTGCTGTTCTCATTCCTTCGCCTGCAGTGCTCACTCCTTCTCCTAGGAGTGGATACTTCGACGTCCCAACGCCAGAGAAAGTTCCACTACCAATGTCAAAATGCACCCTCGTGGCGGATCGGAAACTCCAGCAGGAGCTCAAGAAGATGAAGAGAGGAAAAGAAAACGACGACAAACACAACAACAACGACGATGGTGGGGGAGACAAAGCAAATGACAAGAGCAAGCCAAAGGAAAAGAAGGAAGGCAAGACAGAGAAGGCAAAGAAGAGCGACAAGACCCAAAAGACAGAACTGCCAAACAAGAGATGTGGACCAATGCAGCCAGCTATGAAAGAGTTTATCCGCAAACAAAAGACATTGGGGAAAACTCATGTCGAGGCCAGGGAACTCTGGCTCCAGTCCGCTGAACGAGAGCGCATCGTATCACAAGTCTCGGAAGGGGAGAGGAAGAAGCGCAGGTGGTGAGGCCTAATTTGTTTGAGAACCTACGAAGGTTTCAATCATGTTGAGCTGCGAAGCTGAAATACTTTTCAGCTACGCGGGGATTGGGTTTTAGCAATGTACAAAGTACTTTGCAGGATGGTAGGGGGAAACCGACAAAAGAACAACAGCGACAAAACAATGTGGCGCGATGACCTCACACTGAGTTATAGCGCACATATTAGCTGCTACTTGTCCTTTACTTACTGCGCGGGTTTTGCCTTAAGGTCCAATGAGCGCACACCATGAGACGCACCAGGCATCAGTATTTTTCACTTCGTTTTTGCAATTTTGCGCAGCAATTTGACTGCTTGGAGATGGTGTAGGTTGGACGACGGGAGAGCTGGCAGGTGCCTATCCCTCCACTGTTTTTTCGAGCGTGTGACAGAGCGAACCTGTTTGGTAGGTTTGATGACTTGCAGTGTACCTGTGCAGCATTTTGCTCACTTATGTACTTAGCCCGCGAGCGAACATGAAGTACAGTCAGCTTGTGCCCTTTGTTACCTTACTTGGCTTAGCCTTCGGGCCAGTGCAGCCTGACCAAGCTATCGATTTTTCTGAAGACTGCTGCGGCGAAGGCAAGCTGTCTGCAGGTGTATCAGTCTTCGGTCTGAAAGTCAGAAGGAGGGACGTTCCCTGTCTGCGTTTCGCGTATATTGATTGACCAAGTCTACATCGATATTTTTTCGCAGCGCACACACACGCTCTCTCTCTCTCTATACATATATGTACACATGTATTGAAAAACACAGAAATCAAATCGAAAAAGGAAAAAACATAATATATACGTACGTATATGTTTATGTATATCGAGGCACTGCTTGGCTCTAAAATAGGCATTTCTCTTTTGTTCCCACTGTCTGCTCAAGGTTCGCCGCAGTCCTGGTTTTGATTTGACGACTCTGGCTGGCTTTCTGCTGGCGCTCAACAGTGCTTCTTGCTTGCAGCTGTTCAAACCGGTCTTGGACAATGTTCAACTGCTGCTGACTTCTGATAATGTTCTTGGTAGATTCGGGGTAAGGTGCGCTGCCTAAAGGCTGGGGCCTTGTGGTGGTGCGCGCCACCTTGTGGCAGCTGGGTCTGGATCTCAAGATCCAGCACAGGTAGAAGTGTGACAAGGTCTCAAGGACCATGGCCATGCATGTTCTCAGAAAAGGGTCATCCTTTAAAAAACAGGGAACAATTTGGAGGCGTCTGCGCGAGGAAAGCTCAATACAGAAGAACTATATGTGAATCTCATAGCGTCTTCAACTTGTTGACTAAGATCCATTAGAGTGTGTGCAGGAAGCAGGTTCCACGCGAAGGTGAAAGCTGCAAACCGTTTACTGCGCAGAGTCCTATATTTGAAGCTGGCACGCATCAGTTATTCTCTGTAAAAGAATTGTGGAGTAAGATGTTGTCTAAGAATTGTTTGTATGCATCAGCAAGTCCTTTCATTTGCGCAGAACCTGTGTGAGGTGCGAGTATTGTTACACTCGTGGAGTGTACTGGGCAGTTGAGAATCCACTTTCCAGCCTCATGCCCCAATACAAAGCATTCGAGGCAATCAAAAACGAAACATTGCAACTTGGTATCGGCAATGAAACTCGACCCGGCCTTCGCTTCTATCCTGGAGGCTTTGATTCGCAGGCATGGCGCTGTTGCTGTGACCATTCCTTTGGGCGCTTTCGGAGCTCAAACACAGAAGCTTGGAAGGAGGTCGTGCAAAGCTGTATAGGATCAATGCTAGCTCCAAAAAGTCATTAGATTGTTTGTTCATCGGGCGCTGAGGAAGATGGTCACTATCTGGACCACGTGCCCTTTTCTCAGATCCCTTGGAAGAACTTTGGATCCAGCCCAAAGGCCCACTGTGAACCCGTGATAGCAGTATTTCAGTATTTCCGTTTTTGTCTTGGCAGGGATCGCCTCCAGCGTTTGCGCTCCAACCTCAACTTGGAAGTTGTCAGGAAAAGGGTTTGTCGCAAGAGCGGCGACAAGAAGGTCGCTGGGGTTCCCAGTCCGACTTCGTTCAGCCACTAAGACCTAAGAGAAGTGAATAGAGCCAATGATAAAAATGATGCTCGCAAACAACTGTGTTTTACAGCCTCTAGGCTTCTGTTAGCGTGAAAGGTTTATGGACGCTCAACGTATCAACTACGTCTCTGTTTTTCTTCTTGCATGGTACACCTATGGTGCTCAGCCTTTTTGAGGATGGCGGCAAAGACCTCAAAGCAACTGGGGTCTATCCAGTGGGTTTGGGTTTGGAGGCTGATAGACCGAAAGGAAAGTTTCTTGTTTCTGGTGGGTTCCCTTTGGATTGGCTTGTCTGACAGGTCGGATCCCTTCTATCCAAAAATCTGCAGCTTAGCTTCAATGTTCTTGTCCAGTCACACTATCACACTAGTATGGAATTGAGTTGGCACCCTTCAGGAAAGAGACCAAACCTGGATGTCCTCGAGACCCGGATCTTAGATTCACTGACTTCGCGGATGATTGCAGTTCAGATTCAGGCATAGAGCATATGCTGGATTAGGTGGCTGAACCTGACTGCTGTAGCAAAAGAAGGTTCTGTGTCAGCGAGCTGCTGTAGTATACGGAAGGGTCTTATGAGGCATTCTGGATCGGTCATGGGACAATGAACTATAGACTAAACATGACTAAACTGTGAATGCCTTTTACATCGGTGTTCTTCTACACAACGTTGCACACATAATCCACACATGTGGTTTGGTATTGGCTCAATTAGGGTAAGTTTTGGAGCATCTGACTTTGTCGGTGGCAACCTGTCGACGGGCGAGCAGCCACTAGAAGCAGCATTATACGATCGTTCGTCTGGCCGTTCTTTCAGCCGCTCGATGTACATGTCATGAGTCACAAGATTTTGAGAAAAAGGTTTTTGTTCCATGTGCCCGAACGAAGCGACTTGTATACCTATAGTGGCCTTGAAACCAAGACAGGTCTTGAAGACAAGAACCAAAAGGGACCTGGGAATTGGGCAGGGATTGCGTTATGAATTTCGTGTCAGCTGCGTGATTTTTCACGAAATTCATAACACCTATATCGGGCTGGTATGTGTTATGAATTTCGCGCCCGCTGCGCGAAATTTCACGAAATTATAACACCCATATATATTGAAGAAAGTGTGTGATGAATTTCGCGCCACGAAATTGCACGAAATTCCACGAAATTCATAACATCCCCGCTGTCGTTGTCCGGTATGTGTTATGAATTTCTTGCCGGAAAAATTCACGAAATTCATAACACCCAGACCTTCATGGGTCGGTATGTGTTATGAATTTCTTGCCAGATAGTTCCACGAAATTCATAACACTCACACGTTTGGGGGGACAATGTGTGTTTATGTATATTGATTTCCCTCTGAGGCTTGCAAGACTTCCAAATAGATCAAGAGAACTCGAGATGCCCAGAAATAGGGCCAACTACACTACACTTGGTCCTATTTCTTTGTTGTCCTTCAGAGAAGGCCTTTTTGGACACTTCAACAGGTTAGCTGAGAAGTCCCCACGAGTGTTCGTTAGGATGTGATGACGCTATGACCTCCCCAAGGTGGATGGATGCTTAGTGACCCACACTCGCGTGTGGATACTGTATTTGATTCGCTTTGATAACAACATATATGTATGTGGCTTTGGAAATTTGTTCAACAATGATCCCGACTTGGCACTCCGGAACCTTACAAGGCAAAAACCCTGGGATGGGTCCTTGAGCTGACTTGCAGGAAACATTGTTTCTTGTATTACATCTCACCAGACTTGAAAGAAGCCTCTAACGCCCTTACACTTTAGTATCGAACAAGATTGTTTTCCATATGGTCCCATGACCCCCATGATGTGGTGAAGGACTCCAATGGATCCTTGAGGGATTTAGAATTTTTTCAACAATCGAACCACGAGAAATTGCGAGAATTTCCGTGAACTTACATAGATAGTTCGACTATGTGACTGGTCAACGAGAATTTGCGAGAAATTCATTTTTGTTTTCAAACTGCCCATCCCAATTGCGCCAAGGTTCGGTGATGGCAACGGGGGAAGTCACACCACCTGTCCTGAGACGTTGCGCGAGTAAGAAGAGCGTCGAGACAGTGAACGAATCTCCAGAGCCAATAGAGTCTGAAGACTATGGCCTGAAAGAAGCCAGGCTTGCTTTAGCCTCTGGCCCAGATGCTTTCAACAAGTACATGCAAAGTCAAGGAAAGGGCAAACTCCAAGCCATGGGAAGACACGACTTCTTCCTTTGGATCAAGGGGAAGGGGAAAGGTGGTGGGAAAGGAAAGATGACCCCAGACTGTGGGAAGGCTGCCTTAACCAATGGGCCTGCGTCACCGTCAGGGTGGATTGACCCGAAGAAGGTGAAGGGCAGGAGATGCGATGACCCCCGATTCCAGATGACAAAGGTGGCTGACGAGGAAGAAGAGGAAGAGCGTGATTATGAAGAGGAAGCGGAAGAAGATGGCGACAACAAGAAGAAGGGGAGCAGAAAAGAAGAAGACAGCAAGAGGAAGACTGAGGCGAGTGAGGAGGTGGAGGAAGATGAAGCTCCCAACCCAAAGGGTAAGAAGAATGTTGAAATTCCCAAAGACAAGAAGAAGAGAAGGGAAGAGGAAGAATGCGATGAAGATGAAACAACTCCCAAGCCGAAAGGCAAGGAGAAAGAGAAGACGAAGAAGGGGAGGGGAGAGGAAGAAGGTGACAAGAGGAAGACTAAGGCGTTCAAGCAAAGTGAGGAGGTGGAGGGTGACGAAGCTCCCAACCCAAAGGGTAAGAAGAAGGCTGAAGCTCCCAAAGACAAGAAGAAGAAGGGAAAGGAAGAGGAAGAATGTGAGGAAGAAGCTCCCAAATTGAAGCGGACGAAGGGGATGGGAGAGGAAGAAGGTGGCAAGAGGAAGACCAAGGTGCCTAAGCAGGGTGAGGAGGTGGAAGATGAGGAAATTCCCAACCCAAAAGGCAAGACGTCAGGCAAGACTCGAAGAGATAAGGAGGAGGAAGCTCCTAAACACAAGAAGACCAATCGCAGGGCCAAGGAAGACTTAGAAGATGATGGTTACTTGTCTTGGGGTTCTGTGAAACATCATGGTCCCAGGGCTGAAGCTGTCCTCATGGAGCGGGAGGCATCAAGGGTGTTGCAAGCAGAAGGTGAGCAGAAGAAGAGAAAGACCAAAGAGGCGACTGAATCAGGGAAAGGAAGAGAAGAAGAAGAAGAGTAAGACTGAAGAAGAAGCTCCACTGCTGAAGAACGCAAAGGCTGGCAGAAAACAACTTAGACAAGAAAAGCTACCCAATATGAAATGCGTGACCTTCAAGCCGTTCAATGGGGCCAAGCCAAAACTGTCAAAAAAAGTGGTCAAGTATCGGCAACAAAGACTTCACGACTTGGCATCAGTTCGCTTTTACAAACGGCCTCGGAAGGAAAGCAAGGGCGAAGCCAAAAAGAAAAAGGAAGAAGGCACAGTCCTAAAAAAATGCACTGGACCAGTCACATGTCCGAATAAGATTCTGCGCAGGTGCTTCCGTCAAGCGGACCGACGCGAGCGCCACGGTTCACTACGAGCCCTAGCTGGATCAAGCGTGTTGCCCTATAGGTTCTAGGGACAAAGGATCTCGTACTGTGTTCGAAGGCCTCTGATCCCCAAAACAAAGAAATTCTCGAGGCTTACCCCCGCCTAATCTCCACCTTATCGTCTAGTCCCGGCAAACTCTTTTAAGACAAGTGTCTTCTCCAAACTGAGGACGCCAATGACTCTGGTGTGGCCAAAGGGCTGGCTGGCCTGACGGTCCGTGACGAAAGTGGTAAACTTCGCAGGGCTGGAACCCAAGATGACAAAAATACTGCTCACCAATATTTTCCTTTTTCCCACACCAAAGGTCAAGAACCTTTCGGATGAGAAGAAGGCAGAAATCAGCAAGTTGGAAAAAGCTTCAGAGATCAGTGTCGAGGAATCATATGTTGGAATTCTTGGGGCTTAGCTCCTTTTTGACAAATCCACGTCAAACATCTTCTCCAGGACAGACGCATTTTGTATTCTGCCATGGACCGAAGGTTCAAAGAAGGAGGCGGGGTTTCAAAACAAGGTCCCCGGAACTTCTCTCTCATTCACTGCGACCATCGCAGACCTACCTCCGGAGATGTTGAAGAAGTACCATGACGCCGCTGGCAACCACACCAAAAAGCCAATCACTCATGATGACACTTTGATATCAATGTATAGATTTGCAACCCTCATTGATTTTTCCAAGGGTTTCCTTTCCAAGATCCCCAGGTTTGAGCTGTTGAAGGAGTTCCTCTTGGCTGATGAAATGCAGCTTGGCTGCAAAATCTATTCGCAATGGTTCTCCACCACATCCGTCCAAAAGCCCAGGCGCAACGTTCACCTGGAAGCGTCGCTCGAACAGCTACTTGGTTCATCTCACAATGATTTGTTTCGATATGGGGTGGGTGACACATACATGCACATACACGCGCATGTCCGAGGAAAGCGAAATCGGGCAACCAGGAAATCTTCTGTGAGAAGACACTCCTCGACCTCGAGGCCCAATATGGTGGAACAGAAGCTGGAAGGACCGCCCAACGGTTTGTTTGATTTTTTTGAAAGCATATATGTGGCAGGAAGTTCTTGGAGAAACTGACTGCTTCTCAGAAGGGCCGGAGGAATCCGGATAAGGCTTTCAAGGATGATGAAAAGATGCGCATTTACAAAGTGTTCGATCAAGTCAAACATACGAGTATCTCAACTTGGTATTGGCGTTTCTCAATCTTGTTCTTTCTGTTTAGAGTGCGTTTATATATTACAGAGTCTATACGTCGCCATTGTCTCAGTGGCAAGTCCCGATCCGAGGTGGCCATCAAAACATAGCCTCAACCAGGATGTCTGGCGGCGGGAACGCTAGCCTGCATGCCGATGCAGGCGGTGACGAGCATCCAGCAACTCCCAAAACCACGCCTGAAGCCGCTGCAGACAGCTCTGCAGAAGGGGTCAAAAGGTGTCTCTCTGGGTTGTTTGACAAGATGGTGCCTACGACGATGCTCGCTTAAGCAGAGCCATACTATATACCGTATAAAATTTTCACATCCGTGTATGGCATTAGCGATTCTAGTGGGGTATAAATCGCAGCAGTGACCGCTAATTAAGGAGAAAGAAGCGTGGGGGCTCTTGCAGTGAGAGCGACGACGGGAAAAAGAAAAGGCGACGCAAGGAGGAAGACCCAAAGGATCCAAAGAATCCAGAGAAACAGGAGGTCTGCTCACTCAAACCTGTATATCTTACACGTGTACCATTTTTTCATCATCAGGAACAGGAACAAAAGAAGCAACTTGCAGGCATCTTCCGGGCGTTGGGCTCTCAAATTTCAACCATTTGAGAACCTTCTTGCTTAGTTTACCGATCCTTTCTGAGGATGCGGAATCTTGCTGGCAAAGCTCGAAATGCTGTCCAGGAACTTCACGCTCACAAAGGTCACGAGGTCCAGCGGCAGCGCCCACTGAAGCGTACTTTTCCTTAGCTTGTAGTGCAGGACATGAAGTCGAATTTGGAAACAAAGCACGAGTGGCTGAACGGAAGGATCCAATCGCCGGTGGCTCAAATTTACTAGTGATTTTTTTCTTTCAACTTGGACACGTAGCAAATGAGGCTCGAGAAAGCGCAGGTTGGTGGCGCTACCTTTGGGAAACTCATGAAAAAGTATGAGGTGTACAAGCCACAGATCGAGGCTGGCTTAACTCCTCTGGGCCCGGTGTCAAACCCCCTCCCTAATTACTTGGCACGTCGGGCGTCGGGCAGATGTTCGAAGATGAGATCGAATCCGCCAGAGCTTTGGCCAGAACCCTGAAGAATCGTTGGCTCCTGAGTTTGCAGCAGCTGGGATAAAGTCGTAGCGGGGCTAGACTAGAATCTAGAATTGCTTAGGGAAGCAGGCAAAAGAAAAGAAAGAAAAGGAGAACAAGAAGGCATGGTTATACCTCTTTCTGCTTTGGTATTGTTCTAGAGCTCAGCGCCTAAAAACACGTTTTTTGCAGGCATCATGAAGCTATAGATCTTGACGCGCAGGCCCAAGAGTGATAACCCCCCAATCACTCAGACCATATCATTCGCTTCGCAGGACTGTGTGATCTTTGACTCCAAGGAGATGTAGTGAGTCTCTCTCTCTCAGGACATTTTGCTCAAGCATGGCTTGTCCCGAGTTCCATAAGACATGTTGAAACAGCTTGTTTCATAAAAGGCAACTCACCAATGTTCAGTTCTTTTTGTTTGGGGCCTGCTTGGCTGGGGATATGGATCCAAACTTTGGGCAATAGACGCGAAGCTGGAAAGGCAGCCTTGAGCACTTGCTCTTTGAGGATCCGTTCAGGAAAAGAAAAAACAGGTTTGGTGTCTTTGCCCACGCGTCTCACCGCCGCACCATGGTGCCACAAGTGCTGCCCTGCGTCTTCCCCTGCGATCAGGTCTGGAGCCTCAAGACGGGGCATCAAGGGCATTGTCGACCGATTGGTGAGCAAGGTCATGAATGGTGAGGCTGGCAACCAGTGTCAGTTCAAAGCCGGGAGTTTCTCGATTGGCAGGCCTCCATGAAGTCTTTGAGTGAAGACCTGAAGGATCTACTTGTTGTTCCTGAATACCTGGTACCGTGTGGGGCCCAAACACAATAGCTCAATTGTTTGTTGGGAAGCGACCCCCACTCAGGAAACCTATCTTAGACCTTGCCGAGAAGTTCCAGTCTTGCGGTGGCTGGGGCTTGGAGAGGGCCTTCGTAGAATGGTCCCTTAAACAACCTTGGCGGCGCTGTCTCCCAGAGGTCTTCCAGCTACTTGCCCACATGTTTTGGGCAAACCTTACCCCCACGGCCTTCAAACAAGCTACCAAAACAAGTAACCTGATGCGACTCGTTGCAAGGTTGGAAGTACCACGAGAAGCTCAGCCCAATGTCTTTTGCTGGGGGGCCTGTGGATTTTTGCAATACTTTTCTGAGGTCAAGAGAAACCCATGTGGTGACGCGAACGTCAAAATTGGTTTGCTTCTTCCACATGAGATTTTGGCGTCGCTGTATGCCTTCAATTCCGGAGAGCTGTTCTATGCTTTCCTATGTGGCACGCCTGAGGCACAGCGGCCAAGCTAAACATTTCACTTTCTCAGCTATAGCGCCCTCATGCGCGCGCCCCAGGACTACGAGAGATATTGGGGCCAGGAACATAATCAACAGCTTGCAAAAGATGTCTGGGGATTGGAGGTTCGATCAAATGGCCGCAATAGTTGCAAGTTGCGGCTTGATTTTTCCCAAAAGCTGTTTTCTGTCAGAAGTGTTCGCTGCGCAGACAACAGCTGGTCTTCGAGCTGTTCCTTTACGTATCTATGGTGATGGTGCAGATGTCTTTGGACACTTGTGGGGTATACAAACAATAGTATACAAAACATATTCAAGGTAACCCCCGTATTGGTCCTGGTGCAGCCGGAGCCTACTCTGGCTAAGGAGCTGAAAACTTTGAGATGCTCTCATTGGTAGCAGCTTGCGGATGCATGTCTAGCACCCTGGACAGTAGATTTGCGCCACTGAGTTGCAAAGAGCTGCAAAGAGCTGCGCAAATATAGTCTCGATGTTGTCGTCCTCGAAGCAATAGTCTTGAAGTTGTCCTAGTCGAGGGTGCACCTAGGATGAGCATCCGCAGCACGAATTCAACGGGCGATGCCGCGAGAACTTTGCTCATAGAATGGATTTGTTGGAGCTTCGAAGCTCTGCGTATCTCGGAAGCAAAGCTAATAGGCTAGTAGATGGCAAGCTGGTAGCTTACAACTGTCTCTCCCAATCACAGTTTGTGCTGTCTACTTAGGCACTGGCGTTTGGCCTAGAGATGACCCGTTCCACAGACCCTTTGAACCATGGCTTTCCCCAACGGTCTTTTCATTGTTAGCTTTGCGGTTGTCTTTCAAAAGACCATAGTCAAAGCGTTTTGCCAGTGACAAGCAATCTATAGGACCATGACTATTGCCCAAAATGGGCGCGCGTGGCTGGAACTCCCTTGATGGGAGGTTGGGTGGCGTGCATGGACGGAATCCAGGGTGATCAAGAATTCATTCACAAGTTGATGAAGCTGAAACGAGTCTTGTATGGTTAGTTTTGTGTTGTTTTGCTCCGGTTTCACTTGAACAAGTTTGCAAACATGCACCCATCTTTGCTTAGCCCGAAGAAAAAATTAAGGCAGCTGGCATTCTTTCCGCCGCCTTTGCTGCCACTATTGTGCTGCAACTCGGAGAGTTGAAGCCGGGGAGCTGGAAACCATGCTCTTCACGGCATATGGCCAAGCCGCTGCCCATCGCGCGACGCTGCTCGTCTCCAGAGAGTAGCATGTTTGCGAACCCTTGATCGCCTATAGATCATATTTCATGTCTTCAGGTGCCCCAGCTTAGGTTGCTTCGAACTCGGGATGAATGGGTCCGAGTTCATTCAACGACCCCACTGACCAAAGTGGCGGGGTTCTCGCCGATGCGATCCTTGCTTGGAATCTGTGTAGTTAAATGATGCTAAAGGTGTATATATATATATATAATTCAATAAGTTCAACAAGCCTTCAAACAAACATCTGTTGGTCATCTGAAATCACTAGACGTCCGACTTGTTTTTAGAGAGCCCTCCGAGCCACTCAGACCCAAGGAATCTACCCGGATATAGTCCATATTTCGGATCTACAAGTGGTACCGGACTGCATCGTATCGACCTTGTATGAGCTGTGTGAAGGGCAATATAACAAGGAGAGGTATCTTCAGGATCTGGCGACTCAGTACCAGCAGTGGTGCAAAACAAACAGAGCCTAGGCAAAACAGCGCATGGTTGCATGGTTTAATGCAAAGTATGCAGAGTTCATCGCTGAATTGTTTTGGGGGATGTTTTCTGTGAGGTGTACCCCATGGCATGCGAGCGAACGTGAAACTCTTCACTATGGCGACAATTGCACCTACCCAAGTTTCTTACGCACACATCAGCCAAAAAATTCTCAAGGCAGCAGCTGGCAGGATGTTTCTCTTTTGGATTTCGATGGTCGTATACGATGCGGCCACGAAAGACCCTTCGCTTCACAACATGTCCTTTGGTTGCAGAACCTCCTTGGAAAAGGTTTGTTTTGGGCATATACAAGGGTCCCAAACCAACAAGGCACCGGGCCAACGTGTTCTTGGGGCTTACCACGATATATGCTTGTTTGGCGCAGGAAGGGATTCTTGGCTGCATGTGTCTTTTGCGTGCGAGCTTCCAGGTCAGAGCGGCATATGCCTAAGGAAATACCCTAGCCAAGCGGCAGTGGCAGAGATCCAGCAAGGCTATCTAATGTTCCGCAAGTCCTACTCATGATCCTTGTTCAACAGATTTGTTTGCAGTGAAAATCAAGGAAACGCTGTTGCTTCAATTTATGATTTCTGTGGTCTTCTGTAAACGGCCAAGACCTTGCCGATGAAGCTATCAGCTCTAACCGCCTCGTGTGGCAGCTCATGCCTAAACAACATATGCTGGAGCATTTGCTGCTTGGTCTGCTGTAGCGAACTGGGTGCTACCAAAAAGGGTTTGTTGGAGAGATTTCTGCTGTGAGGCTGCTGGACTGGCTGCCGGTTTATGGGAATTGTCGACACTACTCGGTTTATCTAGATGAGGACCTCATAGGCAAGATGAAGACGCACGCTTGTGAATCAGAAACCCTTTTGCCTGTTTACTGGTTTTTGTTGCACGCGCGTAGACAACAATGTTTGTACTTGGACCACCTGAGGAGAGTCGTAGGCCACACCCATCCGCGCACGATGGGGGTGGCGGCGTTGAATCATTACTGCATTTTGGCTAGCTTGCGATGGGTGGGGCGAAAAGCCCTGGACTTGAAGTGACAATCGGATGATGAAAAGGCGTGCTTTTTTTTCGTGAAAGAAACCTCAAACATGTTGCCCCCAACACTTAAAGGACCGGATAGCTCCAGATAATATAGTACTGTGTGTATAGGCAACAACCAGCTTGAAAACACGAGTCTGTTAGTTTTCGCATTGCCTCTCACGGGTTGGCAAACATGTGTGGTGAGATGTCATCGATGTCATGGAGAGCTAGCCTGAATGCCAGCCTTGCTCAAGGATGAAAAGACAAGAACCTGGGAAGACCCCAACTTGTTTTCTACGCATTCTCATCTTGACCCTCTTGACTTAACCTCTTTCGCAAGTTGCAGCGCTTCTATATTTTGACTGGGGTCACAAAATGCCTCGATGTGTGCTTGCGTATGTGTTTTCTTTGCTTTCGGGCCAACCGTCGTATGGTAATTAGTATGCGGGCCACTTGTATCATACTTGTGCTGCGCTAAACTTATGAAACTAGAGATTGGCATATTCGTGTTTGGCGTCAATGAGGAAATCCTGAAGGTGAGAGAGAGAACAAGAGAAAAGAAAGAGAGAGAGAGAGAGAGGAGAGGGAACGATCGCTTTTTTTGGTTGGGGTCTGCTCGGCCCGGCGCTTTGTGCCCTGTTTTGCTTTCGTGGTAGCGATGTGAGCCCCTGTTTGTTTCAGGCCAGGTGCTTTTGTTTTGAGTTAGTTATTCCAACGGAAACGGAAACGAGTGATGCAGTGATGGCAAGAAACTTCGAGATTCTCGAAGGTTTCCGCTCAGATTGCCGGGGCTCAATGACACTACTGTAGCGAGGACGGCGAGGACTAATGATAGTTTCAGGAAGAACTACTAGCCGACAACAGACAACAAACATTTGAATCGCCAGCGCAGCCAGATCTACTTCATATTTTCAATACCATGTGCGCCCGAAAACTCTTTTTGCGCGTGAGCGCCAATGTACCGATGTACCCATGCTCCTTCTTGCTGGTTATGCAAATGGCCATCGCAGAAAGCGCTTGCCAAATGGCAGCCGTGTGATCTGCCACTTGCCACAACCAACTTGGTTTTTGCGCCGGCTTGCCTCTCGTAGCTTAGAAAGCAAACTCCACAAGGTCTCAAAGGCTGATACTTGGACAGCTGTTGATATAACGCAGGCGCGCATCGTTGGTTTTGCAATTTTGGGCCCTGACCAATGCCGGGTGGGCAACCTCGCAAGATGGTCAGCCGAGGGAGATCTTTTATGGGAATATATGGGTAGGCCCATGGCTTGTTTCACATTGAAAATCAAAAAAATGTATATGTTTGACCGCCCTGTTTCTGTGTCATCAGCTCGTGGCCATACTGCAAACGTGAGCCTGGCCCACACTTTGTTCCAGACCAACACTCGCGTGTTCACTCTGGATTCGGAATGCTTTTCAAGAGTCACTGGCGAAAGAGTGTCGGTTGGCAGCGTTGTGGACCCTGGGCTGATGCTTCATCAGTCGTGTCTATTTTCCTAAGTTTGTAGTTGTAGCTTGGGGTAAGCTGCAGCTTAAACCCTTTGTTTGCTTTGATTTTTGTTTTAAGGGCTTGCGGGGCGACAATTGCCAAGGATGGCTTTGAGCTTCCCTTCCTCGATGAGCATTTGGCTGATGTCCCAGTGATGTGGTTGCCGGAATGCATTTTGGAGCTCATCTCTTTTCAGGAGTGGAGCACGATTCTGATTCTGCATTCCCCGTCTCATTCGACAGCGAAGAGAACTCACCAGGTTTGTTTGTCTTGGCTCCGGAATGCCTTGCAATGGCCAAGTGACATTGATGTTCAGCAAATGGTACAACATACTGGGAGGTTTGCGCAGAAAGCCGCTGTTCCCCTGGATGAGCATGGGGTCATGTTTCTGTTGGATGTCCTCCGTCAAACAAAGAACTCACTGTTGGATGAACTGGAGGAGCACGAAGCTGAACATATGTACTTGCAAATGGAGCGCGCTGCCGAGGGATTGCATTTTCTGGCAGCTTCCTTTGAATCAACGTCAGGTTTAAGCAAAAATGCAGGCAAATCAGGTGAGCTGCTGGTCAATGCCGTGAGGATTGCCCGCCATGTCCGCAATCGCAGCAATTTGCAAAGCCTCCAAGAGCTTATGGTGGACGCTTTCATGCCAACTCCGCTCAGAGATTTGGCAAAATCTGTCATGGACCGTGCTCCTGCAGGTGCCAGCATTTCCAGGCACCAGGTGGGGGAATCAAAAAATGAACACGAACACCATGTACCTAGAGGTTGGGATTGTTTAGGGGCCCAAAACGGCAAACCACTCAGACTCACCACTTCAATTTGCCGCTCAGGTGACAGTGGACGCTGCTCTCTCATTGTTCTACCGTGACATCCTGAAGCTCCAAACAGGGCCTGTGTACTTGTGGTGCGACAGCTCTCCGCAATTGGGGGAAGATTATTTGCTGTCAATTTTTGATTACATCCAGGAAGAGCAGGTTGTTTCATGTTGGAACCAGGCGCAAAATCTTTTCAGCTCTGTTGCTGCCTTCCAAAAGGCATTTGCTGAAGGGGATGAAGGGGAGGTGGAAGATCAAGCAAATATCCGGCATCATGCTGGGCGCTTTCTGAAGCAACACATTCATAGGCACCGTCAAATGCCTATGGGGCTGGGCAGTGGGGCAAGCTCTCTTCAGCACAAAGCCCGAGCTCTAGCTATGAAATTTGCGCACGAATCCCATGACGTGCCAGCTCTTCGTTCGATCTGCCGGCAGGTGTGCTCGTTGACAGTGGACATGGGTGTGGAGGTTGGTCTTGCAGAAGTGGCTGGCGGCGACGTGAACGACTACTTACCACCCTGGATGCAAGACCGGCAGGGCCTTTTGATGGATGAGGGCATGGATGGTCTGGAAGAGTTGGTGCAACGAACAACTCACCTTTTCCCACGTGCATTTGTCAGCACAGGTCTGGACCATATCAGCAATAATTTGCAAAACGATTTGGACCAAAAGTTGAGCGGATGGAGTGGTTGGCTCCCCAAATTCAAGGCTTTGTCAAACCTGTTGAGCAAAAGACACCACTTGAAGAGGTTAGTTGCGCGCTGCATTATGGACACGCCCTTCTCGCCCTTGAAGCGCATGTTTGAAACTACCGTGGAACCATGTGCAAAATGGAGGTGGGGCACCATTTGCAAAACTTTGCCAGCTATTCTTGCCCTTCACCGTCCTCTTGGCATGATCTGGAGCAAGGCAAAATTTGAAGTGGGGCGCAACGACCAGGATGAAGAGCGCAATGATGATGCTGTACTTGACCTTGATTTGGTCACAGCAGCTGTCACGAGCCCTTCCTGGTTCGCATATGGACAGATGATTTTACATCTTCATGAAATTGCCAACTCGATTTCTGGTTGGGGTTCAGGTTGTGCGTGCCATGAGTGGCTCAGGCCTCACAAGCAGTCTTCGGACAGTCCATGGGAAAGTGCTTTGAGTGCTGTGAGACAGAGTCTGGGGTTGGAGAGTGGCTTAGACGGCTTGTCGTTTCAGTGCCCACTTGCTGGAAAGCGGGCGCCCGAACTTGCATCGGGGGCTTTGTTGAAAGTTATTTGTGAAAGGATCGATGACGCTTTCCCCAAAGTGCTTGTTGAATCTGCTGGGGCAGGGCCTGAGCACCAAGAGCAAATCTTGAGCGATTTCAATTTGGGCACTGGCTACATCAAGTTGGTGGTTGAGCTCAAGCTGGGACATTGGAATGATTTTCCCTGGGTCCTATGCAAGCTGGGCCTACCGGGCGATGCAGCCCGTCAACAAGGTGCAGCTGATATGCTGGCCACTTTTGATTCGCTGCCTCAAGACCCAAAAAGCCACCATCGGGTCACTTTATCTTTCATGGCGACGGGGAGTGCCTTGAGGTCAGATATGGAAGCGCTTGCTGGCGGCGCGCCCATCAATCAGTTGCCAGCGTTGGCTAATTCTTTGGCCCGCCTTTGTTTCTTGCCTGTTTCAGAGCGCATTGTTGAAGGTGAGCATTCGATTGTCCACAGGCATGGAGGCTACAGGAAAGTGACAGGGGCCTATGTCTCCTGTTCCCAGCGGCTTCCTGAAGTCGACGCGCTTATGTCCAACCAAGAAACCCGAACAAGGTTTCTTCAGGCATTTGAAAAGACTCGAAAACTAAAGAACATGTCAAAGCTTTTCAGATTTTGCAAGCATCCTCAATGGACGGAGTTGATGGCTAAACCCAAGAAAGAAAGATCTGGTGTTCAGAAGCTGGCAAATGCAATCCTCTACAGCGTTGATGTTTCCACTCAATTTCTCAATTTGGGAGATGTGCGGGCAAAGCACCAAGCCCAGAAGCGAGCCTGTCAAAAGGTCGAGGAGTCCTTGCTTCCCAAGGTGAGAGTTCGCCTCTGCCACGAAGCTGTGCTGAACCATGCGCTTGCAGATCATGTTTGCAACAGCCTGAAACCAGGAGGGTTCTATTCCATGCCAACCGACAGCTTTCAAGAGGGTGGCTTGACGTCTTTGAGCGTAGCCCGTTGCTTTTCAAGCCAGCCACGACCAAGTTCAAGCATAGATGCAGCTTTGTCACTTGATTTGCCAGGCCAAACGCCAGGCCAAGAAGAACGCCCTCATGTGTTTTTCAAAGTCTTGACAACTGGCGCTTCCCGGTTGAAGGTGACAAAAGCTGCGCCCGCTGGAAAGCTTCGTCTGAAGAAGGGTGATGTGGCCATTACACTTCACAAAGCTGAGCTGGATGAGATCTCCAAAACGTGCTTTGTTGAATCCCGACCCATTGCTTGTTCTGACCTTGGAAACCCAGTCCACATCCTTTCCGGGTTTGGGTTGCGGGCTGGTGAGGCCGGCCAGGTGCTACAGTGGGAGCGTAGTCATGACAAGTGCCAGTTCACATTGCCGCATTTTCAAAGCGTCAGGCATGCAGCGCTGATCAACCAGTTTCTGGAGTTGCAGGCTTTTGAGGGGAAACCTCATTTTGTCCAGGAGAACTTGTTGTCTAGGCCCATGCTGCAAGAGCTTTTGCACGAAGGCTGGGCTGTAGCATCTGACAATGGTTGGCAGCTCACTGCAGCAGCTTTGAGACAAGTTTGTGTTGCCCAGCGTGTTGGAGAGCCAAAGCAGTTATTCACCCCTGCATCTGGTGAAGTGCCGCTTGCTGACCAAACAATTTGGCAACTTTGTGTGACGCTGAACAATCTAGGCTGGCAATGGAAGCCTTTCTCCCGAAAGTCACCTATAGAGGGGTACATGCAGGGCAAGCCTCGTGTGTGGACCACAGCTGGGGTGACGGTCAAAAAGGAATATGTGCTTTGCCTCCTTTCTGCAGACAAACTGTTTGAGCAGCAGGCTGACTGCGTGATTCACCATGAGAAGCCAGTGGCATACTACAGGCACCTTCTACAAGGAGAGTTTGAGCTTGCCTGCCATTTTTTGGAAGAGCTGGGGCAACGCTCGCAATTGCGACTAGCTGACCGTGCAGAGTTGACAAGAGATACCCGACCAATGATCATGGATGAGGGCATTGAATGGTGCTTAGGTGTGGACAGTGGTGTAGCTCCTGTCCGGTCAACGCCTGCAAAACGGAAGCGGCAAAAGCCTCCGGAACACTCGGATGGAAGTGATTGTCGTAGTTCGGCTAAGGCTAGCAGTTTTGACAGCGTTGGTGAGTTCCTTGATGAGTTCTTTGATTCTGAGCCCGAGCCCGAACTTGCAGAAGTTGCAGAGGAACCTGATTTAGCGGGCGATGAGTGTGGAGCCACTCCGGAGCCAATCCCAAAGGGCAAGAGTGAGGTTGCGCGCAAAGTGCAGCCTGATTCAATTCTTTCTTGGGGCATTCCTGGCTTCCGAATTACATGGCGAGCACCCAGTTCTACCCATGTTCATGGAGCTTGGCAGGGTACTTGCACCTTCCACCGCCACTCGGCGACTACCAGGTGCACCAAAAGCGTCAATGTGGGGGGTGATTCAGACACTGCAAGGGAACAATGCCTGTTGATGGTGAAGAATTGGCTTGTTCAAGCAGAAGCTTTTGACAGGGCATGGAAACATCGGGAGTGGAACCCACGCTCACATGAGACGCCGCCGCCTGCAACTTTGGAGGCTAAGGCCAGCAGCATGGGGATGCCGCCTGACCCTGTGCTGGCCGATGGAGATCATGATTCTGCTACAGCCAAAGCGAAAGGGAAGGCTAAGCCCAAACCTGCCACGAAACGCCGTGGAAAGGCCAGCGCCAAGCCAAAGGCAACTGCCGGGTCTGCTTCTCGCGCTGGCTCCAAGTCGAGTTCATCGAGCTCGTCTGGATCAACGTCATCAGATTCAGAGTCCACTACTTCAGACTCAACTAGTGGTTGAGGCCTGGGATTGCCAAATTTCCATTTGGTTGGGTCATGGAATCTGACCCCCTCAAGTCCTGTTTGCATCCTCCAGGATATTGGGTTTTTGGTAGTTAATGTAAGACTTGTGGGGGTCAGATTTCATGGCCCGGGCCAAAGTAGACAAATTGCAACCTGGGAGTACTAAGATAGACAGGTTGAAAGATCCTTTTGATCTACTGTATTTTGGAATGCAAACTCTGTGTTTGACCTACACGGATCAATTTCAAGACGATTGCAACCTTCCAGGGAATTGGTCTGAGCTCTGTTGCGTCAGGTGGCTCGCATTTTGAAGCGCACCACTTGGCAAGGCCTGGTTTGAAACAAGGTAAGAAAGAAGGAAAATGAAGAGGACGTTGTTTGCTTAAGAGGATTCCTATTGATTTGGTCTAGTGATCGGATGGCTATAGTCGACTGAGCCTGAACTTACTCAAGAGTCTCTTTAGGGTCATTCCTTTTTTCTCAATGCTTTGAGCTTAGCTGATCAACCTCTCTAAAACGGCGCTTGGATGGGGCTTCGTGTTTGTTCGATCCAGCCAGGCTCTATTCATCAGATTCCTTTTCCTTCATTGGCCGGACCCTTGGCTACCCACAGGGTAGCTTATGATAGTTTTCTCAACCAGAGATTGAAAGGGATGAAGCCGAAGCTGTATACTTGTCGGACCCAATTAATCTACTGTACCTTTTCTTTTCTCTAGTGTTTCTTTCCTTTCGATACTCTTTTTGGTTTGACTGAAGTTGTGATGCGAAGCCCGTGGAATTTTCCAATTGCAACTTCAAAGGCTTCATTTGGCTTCGCGTTGTCTACGGGGTTCAGCGCTCAGGTTCCTCCACTCCAGGTTCTCTGATTTGCTTAGTTTGGCTTGATGGTGAGGGCAAGCAGTTCTGTGAAGGAGGAAGTGCAGCAATCCAAGTCTGTGTTGTCCTCAGCCAGCTTGATCATAATATATATTTATGGTTATATATAATATGGCTATTGTATATGGTTCTATATAATATGGTTATATATAACCGAAGAGCTTTTCAAGCGTTGCTTCTTTGCTCAAAGCGTTTTTGAAGTGTCAAAGAGGTGAGGGACTCATTTTGCATGTTTCTGAATGTTTCTGTTGTTTTTTGAAGGTTCTAGGTATGTTTGGTGGGTCTTGTGAGGATTCGCAGCTCAATGGGTTGGGGCCTGGGCGGGGGCAGTTCTAGACGGAGCTGGCCAGCTTTGACGGAGAGGAAACGTGAGGCCCCAGGAGGCCCCAAGGTCAAGTGCTTGTATATAGGTGTTGTGAATACCTCCCGAGTGCTATCCGAGTACTTCCCGAGTACTTCCCGAGTACTTCCCGAGTACTACCCGAGTACTTCCCGAGTACTACCCGAGTACTTCCCGAGTACTTCCCGAGTACTTCCCGAGTACCGCCCGAGTATCTCCCGACCACGCTCGGAGTTTTCGTTGGTGGCCTGAGGCTGCCAACCTCTACATGGGCTGGAAACCATGTCCGGCGCTTGTGGTGGAGCAAGACTTTGCAAGAAGCCTTTCAGGAATCATCAAGAACACACATTTTGGTGAGTAAACTATGGTAAATCATCGAAGAATCAACGAATCCTTTTTCCACTGCTTCTGTTGGATGGTTTGAGAGGCGGATGCTTTCAGACTTGTTTGTGAACGGTGTGAACGCTCTAATTTTCTCTAAGTTCTTGGGCTCTGAGCTTTGAAGCGGGTTTCGGGCTCCATGCCGGAACCTCTGCTCCGAGATGATGGCATTGAATTTGAGCATGGACCACAGGGTCCCCAGACCTACCAAGATTTGTTCACGTGGCCGGCTTTTTTTGTGGATGCTATCTTGCAAAAGGACAATGAGGACCCTGACCTTGGCATTGGCGTGAACATGGTGAATAAATTTCATAGTGGGCTTCATGTTGTGACGGATTACAGTGGGGTTGGTAGTCCGGAGGTTGCTTGCCACTTCATCCACAAAGCTTTGCAAAATAGAGCCGGCAGCGGCTATCACATCCCACCCCCGTGCTTTGTTAGAGCCAGTGATAGCGATCCGGATTGCAGAGCCGTTTTGCTTTCGCATGAAGGTGAGAGTGCGCCTGGGTGTGTCATGGGTGACTTGTTGGAACGTTGCCCACCTCTCTTGCTGCAAGAGTGGAAAGCGTTGTGGCTCCACTATCGCAAGGAAGCCCAGCTTGACTTGGCACCTGATGAGCGCGTTGGCTCATCTCAGCTATTGAAAAGCTTGGTGAAAGAAAAGGGTCATGAATTCCTTTTTGAAGCACTGCGCGCCATGCAACAGCCAGACCACGCCCACCTGGTTTCACCTGTGTGGTGCCACAAGCACCAGAAAGCTTGTTGTGTGAAAGGGTCTGGTGACAAGCCTCGTGGCACTATTGAACTTGCCGTTGGGGGGGTGACCTGCGTCGACTGGTCCAACATGGGTATTCGCCAAGGTTGGCTTGGAGCATCAAGTATTGCTTTCCTTGAATGGATCAGAGAAAGGAGGATCTTCAGAGAAGATCTTCTACTTGTGGAATGCGTGGAGCCCTTCGACCACGAGGTTCTGGATCATCTTTTGCCCGGATATGGTTTCTTCATGGTAACATTGGGGCCAGATGATTTTGGGGCGCCGGCTACACGGAAGAGGAAGTATATGGCTCTTGTCAATCTTGAGACATGCGCTTGGCACCCTGATCTTAGGAATCCAGTAGAAGCTTTTCGAGAGATGTTTTGCTGCCCTGTTGTGGTTGACGCCAGCCAATTCTGCAATGCTCCTGAGTGCATGGTTGATGACCACGTGAAGGCTTGGGCAACAAAACAGGGCTTCCCTGAAACCACTCCGAATGGAAAGCCCTGGAAAGCGAAGCAACTTATGCGGGGCGCTGAGCGGCAAAGTATCAGAGAGTGGGAAGACAAAGTCAGAAAGATTTGTGGACTACAGCCAGGAAAGCTCACTACGTCTTTCATGAATGTGACTCAATCTGTGGCACGGTCTCCTCATGCTCCATTTTGCCCTGCTTTGATGACCCGTTCACGGATTTGGTCCATGAAGGCACAGCGTCACATGCTGGTGGCAGAGATGTTCCAAGTGCAAGGGTTCAACATTTTTGAACTGGGGGTTGGCTACGTGTGCCCTTTCAAAGACATGGTGCTGGGGGACGCTATTCCGGAAACTTGTTTGAGAAGGATGTGCGGCAATGGCATGCCAATGCATTGCATAGGTGCATGCATTTGCTTCCTCCTGGCCTGTGTTGACTTCATCCCCCTGAACCAGCTTGCCGGGCAATTGGAAGTCAAAGAAGAGCCCAAGGATTCTGATGAAGATGCTGAGCGAGTGCGGTTGCCCAAACGCCGCAGGCCCGCTAGCTCAAGTTTCAACTAGATTATGCTAGAGTGACGAGCGCTCTTTGCAAGAAAAGCTGCATCCAGTTATTGTGTTTTCTTTCTCCATTCAGGTTGCTTTGTGCTTCGTGCTTCCCTACGTTTGGCTTTTTTGCTTTGAACATACTTGTCTAGCCTCAAGCTGTCCATCTACGTGTGAGTGTCACCCGCATCATCTGATGGAGAGGGAAGCTGATGACCTTGCAAGCTTGTTGGCCAAACCCTTGGCTAAGCAAGCTCAGGCAGCAAAGGATCCGGAAAATGCAGCGGCAGAGAAGGGGGGGAACAAGCGCAAACGCGCTGAGACACCGCCTCCACCGCCGGCGGCAAGTGGGGCCAAAGAGCAGGAGAAGAAATGCAAGTCTTGCAAGAAAAAGAAGCCGATGAGCTCCTTCTACCAATCACAAGCAAATTGCAAAGACTGCAGCCATGCCAAGAAGAATGTACAAAAGATGGCAAAGAACCAGAAGGAAACCGCATGGGTCAATGGATTGTCAGAGCAACAGCTCGAGGAACTCACCAAGCTTTACTTGAAAGAAAAAGAGAAGGCGGACAAAGACCATGTGCGCTGCAACTTCCAGATCAGGCGGCACAAGGAAACCGTCAAAGCTTCTTCAGGAGTCAGAGCTGAAGGAAGGAGGCGCTTCATGAATGAAATTGCTTGGATGAAATGGGCTCAATCTGAAGAAGGAGAGAACTATACAAAGAAGCAAGCGGAAGACAAGTGGCAAGAGATGCTGTCTGATGATCGAGTTGAGCGTTTGGGCGAGGGGAAAAAGATCCGCTTGGCAGTCAAAGTCTTCGATGAGCTTGTCGATTACAGCGATGTCGGCAAGGAGAGAAGCGTGGAGCAGGAAGGCAGGCTGTCCAACAAGCTCACGAAGGAACAGCTGCAGCAGAAGATCAACTCCGTCGTGTTGTCCAACCACGACAGTGGCCTGAGCATTGACAAGGCAGCGTCGGCCCAAACTATGGCCAATGAAGTTTTGGAGGGGGGTGGTGAAGCCTGCTTTGGATCGGCCAACCTTCCCGGCCAAACACTCCAAGGCATCTACGAGCAAGGGCAAGCTTCTAACAAGCGAAAGCGGGATGGGGAGATGGAGGAGAAGGTGGTGGGCTCAGACAGTGAAGGCGGCAAGTCTGACGCTGAAGAGAAGGCGGCAGGGTCCTCGGAAAAGACGGAGAAGCACGGCCGTTCTCAGGAGGCAAAATGGTTTGATGCCGAGGCAGAGATTGCAAAAGCCCAGCGTCAAGTCAATGATTTGAAGGGGAAGTTCGAAGTTCGCATGACAACCATGCTGAACACCATGGCAGAGCAAATGGATTTGTCCCGTGCAAGCGGGGTTGACATGCTTGTGGAGATGAAGATTGTTGCATCCCGACGGGAGGCCCTCAACATCATCCACTCTGGAGATGCAGAATCTTTCCAAGCGTATTGCACAAAGATCTCGAAGAGCCATGGTCAAGTTTAAAGAATTTGCTTTGATTGTAGCGCGGCCTTTTTTGTAAAGACCAACGCCTGCAGGGTTGATATGGCTTTTGTTTGTGCAGCTCTCCACTGGGTTTTTGGTGGTAAAACAAACCAATATATTGGTAGACAGCCAATGTCCAAGATGCTGTAAAGATAGATCTGACAGCAGTGTTCATGTGGACTGCAGGACTGCGCATGATGTGAAAAGCGTGAGAACTTCCACGGGGTCAGCGAACGAGCAAGTGGCAACAGTGGCCGGGCCTTGCAACAACTATGATAGCCTTGTGACCCTGTCGCAGTTCAGCGGGCTTACCAAGTTTGACCTCGAGGATGTGAAGACGGCTGACGCCTTGGCCACCAAGTGGAAGGGGATAAAAGAGGCCATGAACCATTGGGATGAGCTTTTGTCAAGCTGCAAGACTGCGGTGGCGGAGCTTAAGAAGGCCTCCAAGATGAAGGGCCAGGAACCAAAGAAGAAGGCAAAGGCCAAGGCAAAGTCTGGGCCTAAGAGTCGGGCGAGCAAGAAGAATGGCAACAATGTCCCGGAGACTGCTTTCGCCATCTTTGATTGGATCTCCACAGATGAGCGGGCATTTGAGATCACCTCCTCAACTGGGCCGATCACAAAGGACCATGATATGTCCGAGCCCTTCATTAGCCGAGTTTCAGCCAGTCTTTGCAGCTTACTGGAGACAAAAGATGACCTGAAGGCCAAGCCAGAGTGTGCAAACCATTTGGCCTTGAAGGAGGAGCTGGAGAATTTCAAGGAATCTTTTGCTACCAGCGACTTGAGGTTTGTTGCGGGGAAGGCCCAGAAGCTGGCAAGTGACGACATGGATGCCTTCATCAGGCCTGGTTGTCTTGCCGCTCTTGCGCCTTTTGTTGATTTGTGTGAACCCTTTAAGGCTTTATAGAAACATAGAAACTACTTTCGGGGTTCAATCGAAAGTTTTTCTAGAGATTGAATGTCTGTTGCTGCAGTGGGGTGGACAGGCAATGCTTTGTCAATGAGTACCTCCCGGCTGACGAAGTCAAGCTCATGGGTGACATCGATGCAGCCTTCAAGCCTTTGTTGAAGGCGGCCTTGTGGGGGTGTGCAGGAGGCTACAGGTCTATCAAATTTGAAGTTGGTGGCATGGCCGTCATTCGCTTCTGGGAGCAGGGTTCCAGAGAAGTCATCATCTTTGGTGCAGGGGACGTCTTGGATTTTCTGAGACAGGATGAGACTTTTGAAGAGGGTCAAGTTTTGACCACAACGCATGCGACCAGCTTCGCTACCCATTGTGAGGCTGAGCAGTACCAGCGCTTCATGACCTTTGTCGAAAACAAGAGCGCTAAAGTGTGGAAAGGTAAAATTCAGAAGGGAGAGGCTTTGTACGTGCCCGCTGGGTTGGTGTCAGGTGAACGCAATGGGGCACATGACAATGCTGGCGTGAAGGCTTGCATTCTTGCTCCGAAGGACGAGTCTGGCACAGCGTCCTTGCGGAAGATGCAACAAGAGTCCAAAGATATGGGCAAGTCAAGCCCAAATCTGGATGCGCTGCTCTTGTACTTGGACGACCTCGCAAGCAAGCGTCGTGCTGCAGCCGCTGAGCAGCCATCGCCAGAACACAAGGACGAATCTGGTGGTGCAACGGCCCCGTCGGGCGGAGCGTGAGAGTTAGTAGGGCGTAGGGCGAATCTGAAAGATTCTTTTTCCCAATGCGGGATGTGGAGTTGGCAAATCGCTAGAGTTATATAGACTTGTGACAATTTTGAATTTGCACAAGCCTTTAGTAACTTTAGTATTTAGTAGTGGACAAATTTCTCCAGAGAGGCGGTGGGGCCAACTTGGTTGAGTTGTAGTGCGGCTGTTGCTTTGACAGTGCGAACATTGTCTAAGGGTGTCTGCAGCACGCAGTTTGAGCATCAAACTTGGAAGTTAGTGTCAAAACTAAGCGTGGCTTGCTCACTCTTGTTGCTACAATGCACCGCTTGGGATGAAACATACCAGAACCAAGATGTGTCAAGATGTAGGTAAGGCAGTGGCTCAGTCGTTTCCTACTTTGTTGAACTCTGAGGCCGCCCACCTATGTCCGCTTGTGGCCTCGCTTTTTCAAAAGCGCGTGAGGGACAGCTGTTTCAACTGAATGCAAAAGATGGATTGGCGTAGTCGTGAATCGTGTGCCAAGCAAGCATGTCCTTTGTGAAGGAAATTCTGATTTGCAAAGAGTTCACCACATTACTTGCTTGTTTGACAGAAAGTTCGGTCATTTCTTCAGTGATATTGATTGATATCGAGCCAAGCTTTTTTGTTGCAGTTTTCTGAGCTCAGTTACCCCGGTGTGGCGTTGCCCAAGCTTTTGGCTTTTGCGACATGTCTGGAGCATCTCTTCCAATCTCAGGCGAGGCAATCGTGCGCAGTAGTGGCGCCTCTATTCAGCCTGGCCGACTTCCTTTGAAGCCAAAAAGTGTTCCTGCGCCCAAAGGCAAAGGAGCCGGAGCCGGAGCCGAAGGAGAAGAGAAAAAGAGCAGCTTTGATCCGTGGACGGCTCTGAAAGATGCAGTCGACTCGGCAGTTCGCAGAACTCCTTTCGGTCGCGGGAAGTCTTGTGATGACATCATAGTTGTGGAGCCGGAACGGCAAGATCGCAGCCGCAGCCCTGTCAGGGCAACCGCTCAGCCCATGCGCCGGCCTAATGTGGATGATGGGGGTGATTCTGATTCTGGAACATGGGAGCTTGGGACGCAAGATTCACCCTCCCCTCGCCCTCGCAAATCGGGCCAATTAGGCCGATCGGGCCGATCGGGGATCTCAACCGATCCAGTGGTTCATGATAATGAGCCGGCCGGGCATGGCAAAACACCGGCGATGTAAATCTGTGCAGGCTGTGTCTCCTGCATGTCAGTTTTGAAGGAGTGTGCGGCGCTTGAAAAAAGGGCGTCTGGTTTTTGAGTTCGGATGTGCTTGCTTGAGTTTGACAGACATATCCTCACAGACAGTCTCTCATACTCATACGTTCCGTGTTTTTGTTTTCGTTTGTTTGTGCTGATTTTGGTAGTCACACATACGTTAAATGTGTGTAATGTGTTAGTGCCATTGGCCGCTCTTAAAGCGTTCACTCCCAAGCCAGTGCACATGTTCATTCTACGCTGGACCAAACTGGCCACGCTCGCAACAAGGAAACAACCAGAACTTGTGGTAGGGGCGCGCGGCGCAAAACCATGACTTTCTGCAAGTAGGAGGTTAGGAATTGAAAGACAATCTCCCAAGGCAACCCCAGGGCCAACAATCTCCAACAAACTGGTAGATATGAAACCACCTGCACCCTTGGTTCAGCGAACCGAGCCAAACATTTTTTGTAGCCCTTTGTGTTTGTTTAGCGAATCCCCAGAAGGAACCGCCATGCCCCAAAGCGTTTTTGCCTGCCACGAAACCTGCTTTTCGATGTTGAAACCATATTTTATTTTGTACGTTAGCTATGAACACAGGATGTATTTAATAGGACATTGCACCTGCCACAAAACGGACAGCGCCAGGTCTGAAAAGGCGCAACAATCACCGGAGCCAGCTCAACACACTCCTGCAAGCTCAAAACACTCCTTCCACATGAGTTCTGTGGCCTTTGTCCAG
Organism: Durusdinium trenchii; assembly: GCA_963970005.1. NCBI lineage: Eukaryota > Dinophyceae > Suessiales > Symbiodiniaceae > Durusdinium > Durusdinium trenchii. The sequence continues at coordinate 460,707 of CAXAMN010023228.1, read as the reverse complement.
GATTTTTTCATCCAAAGCGAATAGATTTTTCTTGAGAGTTTCTGAGTACAGCGCTCAATCAAAACTGGGTTCACAAAGGGTGCGCCACAGTGGGACGATGCTGCGAATCACACTTAGAATAAAGCTCAAGCGAGCGCACTTCAGTCGCTGAGTCAACCGATGCAAAAACGCTTTGACCGACCACTTGCCCAAGTTAACTTCACTTGCCCAGGGCCACTTGCTCAGGCTTACTTGCTAGCAACTTACTAGATGACTTGGTGGTAGTGGAGCCTTGAGAAAAGTCAGGCCAGGTCTTATGGGGTCAAGGGGTGCCTAACACGGAGCGGCGGGGTTGAAAACTAACACACGAGTCTACCTCCAGACCCCGAGAGTTAAACGAGAACCCTTCGCCACGCATTCGGGAAAATATCCCACAAAGAGGAATGATACAGCGAACAAACAAATGAAGACCTTTTTCTTGAGCCACTGTCATGGTTTTTGCAGCACGTTCCTTGCCCCAATGGTCGCGGAGCATCTTCCATCGTGAGATGAGTTGGTTGTAAATTAGCCTTTTGTGGCGAGCGGTCGCATGGGATATCTATATGGTTGGACAGCCTCTCTTGGCTTGCCGAGGAGACCTCGTACGCCATCCAGGTCGCCGCCGGGATTCCGTGATCGACGACTCGACGACCTCAACCGGCAAAGAAGTGGAAAGGAGTCAAGCGCATCATTCGGGGGCAGACCCTGGGATACAGTGAGCACGGACGACGTCCAAAGGGGAAAGGGAAAGGAAAATGGCACCGAAGATGAGAAGACCCGCAGCGGCCGCAGGGCCCGATCGACGGAGGCGAGGTATACTTCGACCTGCAGCTCATCGCGAAGATGCAGAAGTCCGGGGCGAAGACACCCTGACCTGGGACCCGAGCGTGGGCGATTTGGTGATAGCCGAGGGGGCGCATTACTTCGGAGCTCCCTGTCGCTTTACAGGCCGCATCCTCGAAGACTCGAGGGACGCTGCGGGACGTCGCCTGGCGATTCGGCTTCATGGCGCCGATCACGAACCCCTACTGACGTGGGCCACCGGTGCAACAGCCCCGGCCCGCGTACACCTTTGCCCACAAGGTCTACTGCATTGCAACGACCTCCGCACCATCAAGTCCTTAGAGGAGCTAGTCGGAGTCCCTTGGCGAGACGTTTTGTTGGAGGGTCGACCCAAAGGGGAGGACGAGCTGGCCGGCTTGAGATCGAGGATGGATGGCATCGGGGGTCCAAGCCCTGGGGCAGTTGCAGCAGCCGCCGAGATCGACGAGAAGGAGAAAAAGGAGAACGCAGAGAACTAGACGACGAGTGGCCCGAAAGCATTTTTCATCGCGTAGGAAGTCAGAGTGTGAGTTATCTGTTAAGTGTTCAGTGTGAAGTGTTAAGTCGAGTGAGTTGAGGCAGTGTGTGGGTCTCTGTGTGTGTGTATCTATGTCTGTGTGTGTGTGTCTCCGAGTAAGTTGAGGCAGTGCGTGGGTCTCTGTGTGTGTGTGTCAACCTTTTAAGAGAGCCGGGTGGTCGGGAGATGACTCAGCTGCAGGGGCGCCAGAGCAGCTGCGAGAGATGACTCAGCCGCGAGAGATGACTCATCCGCGTACTAAAGTTGCACTGCAAAGTCACCAGTTCTCAGCTTCCAGCTCCCCAGATACTCCGCGTACTAAAGTTGTACTACAAAGTCGCCAGTTCTCAGCTTCCAGCTCCCCAGATACTCCGCGTACTAAAGTTGTACGACAAAGTCGCCAGTTCTCATTTTCCAGCTCTCCAGATACTCCGCGTACTAAAGTTGTACTACAAAGTCGCCAGTTCTCAGGTTCCAGCTCCACAGACTGCTCCACGTACTACAGTTGTACTACAAAGTCACCAGTTCTCATCTTCCAGCTTCCCATATGCTCCGCGTACTAAAGTTGTACTACAACTTCGCCAGTTCTCATCTTCCAGCTCCCCAGATACTCCGCGTACTAAAGTTGTACTACAAAGTCGCCAGTTCCCAGCTTCCAGCTCCACAGATTGCTCCGTGTACTAAAGTTGTACCAGAAAGTTGCCAGTGCTCATCTTCCAGCTCCCCAGAGACTCCGCGTGCTCAAGTTGTACTACAAAGTCGCCAGTTCCCAGCTTCCAGCTCCACAGATTACTCCGCGTACTAAAGTTGTACTACAAAGTCGCCAGTTCTCATCTTCCAGCTCCCCAGATACTCCGCGTACTAAAGTTGTACGACAAAGTCGCCAGTTCTCATCTTCCAGCTCCCCAGATTCTCCGCGTACTAAAGTTGTACTACAAAGTCGCCAGTTCTCAGCTTCCAGCTCCACAGATTGCTCCGTGTACTAAAGTTGTACTACAAAGTCGCCAGTTCTCATCTTCCAGCTCCCCAGATACTCCGCGTACTAAAGTTGTACGACAAAGTCGCCAGTTCTCATCTTCCAGCTCCGCAGATACTCCGCGTACTAAAGTTGTACTACAAAGTCGCCAGTTCTCAGCTTCCAGCTCCACAGATTGCTCCGCGTACTAAAGTTGTACTACAAAGTCGCCAGTTCTCATCTTCCAGCTCCCCAGA
>CAXAMN010023228.1:444512-458038 GCA_963970005.1 Durusdinium trenchii | reverse complement strand
AGTTGTACTACAAAGTCGCCAGTTCTCAGCTTCCAGCTCCACAGATTGCTCCGCGTACTAAAGTTGTACTACAAAGTCGCCAGTTCTCATCTTCCAGCTTCCCATATGCTCCGCGTACTAAAGTTGTACTACAAAGTCGCCAGTTCTCATCTTCCAGCTCCCCAGATACTCCGCGTACTAAAGTTGTACTACAAAGTCACCAGTTCTCATCTTCCAGCTCCCCAGATACTCCGCGCACTAAAGTTGTACTACAAAGTCGCCAGTTCTCAGCTTCCAGCTCCACAGATTACTCCGCGTACTAAAGTTGTACTACAAAGTCGCCAGTTCTCATCTTCCAGCTCCCCAGAGACTCCGCCTGCTCAAGTTGTACTACAAAGTCGCCAGTTCTCAGCTTCCAGCTCCACAGATTGCTCCGCGTACTGAAGTAGCACTAGAAAGTCGCCAGTGCCTGCGTTTCGCGCACTCGACACGCACGATCTCCGCAGAGGGTTGCGCGCACACCGGACAAATCGCGCTCTCACCTGCATTTCGCGCACTCGACGCGCACGATCTCCGCAGAGGGTTGCGCGGGCACCCGGCAAATCGCACTCTCGCCTGCATTTCGCGCACTCGACACGCGCGATCTCCGCAGAGGGTTGCGCGCGTCGCACTCTGGCCTGCATTTCGCGCACTCGACGCGCACGTTTTCCGCAGAGGGTTGCGCGTGCAGCCGGCAAATCGCACTCTCGCCTGCATTTCGCGCACTCGACACGCACGATCTCCGCAGAGGGTTGCGCGGGCGCCCGGCAAATCGCACTCTCGCCTGCATTTCGCGCACTCGACACGCACGATCTCCGCAGAGGGTTGCGCGCACACCGGACAAATCGCACTCTCGCCTGCATTTCGCGCACTCGACACGCACGATCTCCGCAGAGGGTTGCGCGCGCAGCCGGCAAATCGCACTCTCGCCTGCATTTCGCGCACTCGACACGCACGATCTCCGCAGAGGGTTGCGCTTTCGGTTGACGCTGTTCGTCCCACCCTCCGCCTTTAAGAGAGAATTTATAAAGTGGGGAAATGTTTTTTCATTAGGACATCTCCCGTGCTAGTTCACTTGCCTACTCATTGCATGCTTGCTTACTCATTGCATGCTTGCATACTCATCACTTGCATACTTACACTTGCACACTTCCACTTGCATACTTTGACAGCTTTCGCTCTTCCACTTACACAGGGCTACGTGTGTTTAAGTGTGGTGAAAGTGTCAATGTCTAAGTGTGTCTAAGTGTAAGTGTCCAAGTGTCAGTGTTCAAAGGATTTTCCGGAAGAACCCTTCGCAATGCTTTCGGGAAATCGACGAGAAGGAGAAAAAGGAGAACGCAGAGAAAGAGAAGAAGAAAGGAAAAAAGAAGAAAAAGAAAAAGAAGAAGAGAGGCCGGTCGTCCCGGTCCAAAAGCGAGGCATCAAAGAAGGAAAAGGCCAAGAAGAGAAAGAAGGATACGGGGAAAAGCCCTGGCAGCTCATCCAGCTCAACGAGCAGTTCAACCACCGTCGAGTTCAAAGCAGTGACGCAGGAGGTGTTATTCCGGGGGTCAGGGATGGACCCACACGCCCGGACCAGGAGGAAGCAACGTCGACGAGCCCAACGCTTAGCTCGGCGATCGCAGCACAAAAAGGAGGAGAGCAAATCGGCATCCTCGGACGACGGGGGAGAGTTGGCCCTGAAGGGAGATCAAGTTTTTGGCGAGCCTCAGCGAATCAGAGGGATCGCCTTGCAGTTCCCGGGCGTTCTCAGTGCCCAAGCAATCGAACAGATGCAAGAGTTGCTGGTTCAGGAGTTGGGGCAGGATCGACAACGAGATGGTCCTTGGAGCGCAACATTACTCAGATACTTCAGACAAACGCTCTTCCGCAAAATGCCAGGACCGATGTGCAGGGAAGCCCTGACGCTTTCAACAATAGGAGATCAATTATTGAAGGGCACGGTGCCGGGGGACTAGACACTCTGATCCAGCGATTGAAGTCGTTGGAAGCGCAGGCCTCCGGTCTTGCGTGGACATCCTCCCAGCGGATGGAATTATTGCCTCCAGACGGAGCCAGCCTTTCGTCGAGGCAAGAACTATCGATTGCAGCCGCAGAGCATCGTGCGGAAGTGAAGGCCCATCAAGCAGGAAGCTGGAAGGACTGGAGCAAAGGCAAGGGAGGAAAAGCAGAAAAGGACGATGGCGCCAAGGGAAAAGGAAAAAAGGGAAAAGCAAACCCAAAGAAGGATTAGAGGGTGGCAGTCGCCAGAGGAGCCACGACCTTATGAACCAGGCTGAAACGGGGCGGGAGTGCCCTGACAGTTGCAGTTTACAGCCGGTGCAGCGAGCGACTTCGGATGCTCAGGGACGTGATATAGACAGTACAGCAACGGCCCTGAGGGATCGGGGGTTGAACCCTGCTCTGGATGCCTTGAATGATGGTGAGGCTTTTGGCGCCCAGATGAAGTGGCGCGATTCTTCAGCTTACCGCACTACGACCGGGGGAACGCACCCTGGGAAGGCAGAATCGGAGGATGTAACATTCCCTCCACTGCCGCTTTGCAATTTTTCTTCGATGGAGCCCACAAGTACCACACGGCAGGCGATTTGGACGCTCCGGGGCAAAGCCCTGCTCGACTCGCCCAGTCGGGAAAAGGACTGTGTGGCAAGAGGCTTTGGGAGATGGGGGGGGATCTGGTTGACTTTTTCCGGGGGGTTTCGTCGCTCTGCAGCCAGTCCACGGTGAAGGGGGGAGAGCCTAAACCATTGGTGGCTAGGTGCACCTTCCCTTTGCCGGCCCGTCGGATCCAGATCGCCCACGCACTCGAAGCCGAAGACCCTTGGGTCGTTGATTGGGTACTTGCCGCATGCTTGGGATTGAATTCGTTGTGGGGTTGCACAGCCGCCTCACTGCAGGATGGACCCCACGAAGTGGAGCCCTGGAAGGTGTCGGAGGTGCACACCCGCATCCTCCGGTCGATCGCTCGGGACGTGACTCGGCTGGGAGGAATTGAGGAGGTGACCCAGGATTTTGAGTGGGGCTCTTTTTTCAGGACGAGGACCATTGATTATAAGGGGGATGAGGTCAAGACAGCGCAGCAATTCACGTGGAAGAATATCCAACCCGGGGTGGTGGATTTGAAGGATATCTGTGAACAGGGTTGCAAGCATTACATTGAGCATTTTCCAGATTTCCTGAAACCACCCCATGAATGGGAACAGGTGCGCAAAGCAAGGGTAATGGTAACAGACAGAGACTGGTCAGAAGTAGCAGCAGGGCTGCTAGAGGCAGGTATCTTCGGGGTAATCCCTGAATCGGAGGTCTTTCGGGTGCATGGCAGGTTATTGCTAAACGGACTTTTCGGGGTAGAGAAACACGAGGAGGTAGAAGGCATCCCTGTTTACAGACTCATCATGAATCTCGTGCCGCTCAATGGCTTATGTCAAGGGCTGCGCGGGGACATCGCAACCCTGCCACATTGGTTCGGGATGACGCCTTTCCACATTGAGCCTCATGAATCGATGGTGGTATCGAGTGAGGATTTACGGTGTTTCTTTTACACCCTGCGTCTGCCTAGCTGCTGGTACCCGTACTTGTGTTTCAACAAGGCCTTGCCGCCTGAGTTGGTGCCACCCGAACTTCGGGGACAAACCTGTTATCCCTGCTCGAAGGTTTTGCCCATGGGATTCGTGAACAGTGTGGGCATCGCGCAACATGTCCACAGGGTCCTTGCATTGCGGTCACAGGCTCACAACCACGCACGGAGCAGCCAGTTGCACGAAATCCGGAAGGATAGAATCCTGCCCGAAGGCAAAGCAGTGTGGCGCGTGTACTTGGACAAGTACGATTTGCTTGAGAAGTATCCCCGTGAGGTGCTGGGTGAACTGGGCGAAGAGGTCGCTCCGGAGGTGAAAGCCCTGAGGCAGGAGTACCAGGAGTGGGGACTGCCGCGCCATCCCGGCAAGGCAGTGAGCAGGAAGGCGCTTGCCGAGGTGCAAGGTGCGGTGTTGGACGGTGAACGGGGCATTGCCTATCCAAAGGGCAGAAGTTGTCGAAATACATCACAATCGCTTACCAGTTGGTGAATGAATCGCATTGCTCGCAACGTCAGATGCAGGTTGTGTGCGGAGGCCTGGTCTATTTTTACCACGTTCCGTCGACAACTCCTCGGAGGGCTGAACCTCTGTTGGGCTTTCATTGAATCCTTCAATACCTGTGGACGCCGCCGGGAACTCATTCCAAGTGGAGTCAAATTGGAGATCATCCGATTCCTCTGCCTTGTTCCTCTATGCCGTATGGATTTCCGTTTGAGCTTGAACCCAAAGGTCACGTGCAGTGATGCCTCACAACATGGTGGAGGTGTCTGCGTGGCCACAAGCCTCACAACTTACGGGGAGAAGGTAGCCCTGGGAGAAGAACGTCGAGACATGGTGACCTGTGGAGGACAGCGGATCTTGAGTATTGGACTTTTCGACGGAATAGGGTGCCTCCGTGTCGCTTTAGACCTTTTGGGTTGTGACGTGATTGGACACATCTGCGTCGAGAAGGACATCGCTGGGCGGAGAGTGGTTGAGCACCACTTTCCAGACAGTTGGCATTACGAGGACGTCGCGGAGATCAAGGAGGAAGACGTACAGAAATGGGCCCTGCGCTATGGCCAGGCTTCCCTGATCCTCATCGGCGGCCACCGTGCCAGGGCGTCTCGGGGCTCAACAGTCAGCGCAAGGGGGCCCTGCGAGACGAGCGGTCATCGCTCTTCATTCATGTGAAGCGTTTACGCCTCATGGTTCAACAGTTTTTTCCATGGGGGCAAGTGCATTGCTTGATGGAGAGTGTCGCCTCGATGGATGATCGGGACAAGAACATCATGTCGGAATCATTCGGGGATCGCCCCTGGGAGATTGATGCCGGAACCCTCTGCTGGTGTAGTAGGCCGCGACTCTATTGGATCAGCTGGGAGCTCAACCTGGAGGGAGAAGATGTGGACATCGTAGGCAGACGCGTGACTCTTTCGGGGCATCAGCCCTGGACGACATCAGTCGACGGCAACTCGGGGGCATCGCCCTGCTGGATTGGACTCTTGCGACAGGAGCACTGTTACTCGGTGGGAGGAGGACCTACACCGGTTCCCGCCATACCAATACATCGCACGCAACTGTTTAGTCAGCAAACGTGGCGAATACAGGTTGCCCAATATTCGAGAAAGGGAATACATGATGGGGCTGCCTGTGGCACAGATGTGCATGCCTAAGTCCATGAATGAGGAAACACGTCGACTACCAGGACAAGCGGCCCACCCTAGTTGGCAACGCTTGGGCGGTGCCTGTAGTTGCATGGCTCCTTGGCCAACTGGTGGGACCTCGCGGGGCTGGACCCTCGTTATCGCCGGCGGAGGTTTTGTCTCGACTCACCTTGGAGGGGAACCCCTTTATACAGTCTCGACTGATGCGTCCCCCTCTCCAAACAGACCACCCTGGTACAACAGTTGGGTCGTCTGGTCTCAACCAAGGGATCAGATCTGATGATTACAGCGGCGCAGGACGAGATCCAGAGTTATCAACGGCTGCGGCGCACCATCAATGCGAAGATGTGGCGATGGAAGGTTGTTTCAGGGTGGAAATGGCGCAGCCAAGGAGAACACATCAACTCCTTGGAATTGAGAGCTATCTTGGCATGTCTTCGATGGAGATGCGAACACTTGGGCGAGTATAACACCCGCATCCTGCACCTCACTGACTCGTTGGTATGCCTCCACAGCCTCACCCGTGGACGGACATCTTCCCGCCGGTTACGCAGAACCCTTTGCCGAATCAACTCGCTTCTATTGGCACACGATGTCGGAGCCCTCTGGGGTTATGTGCATACTGACCTAAACCCGGCGGATAAACCGTCGCGGTGGTCAGTGAGGACCAAATTTAAGCATGCCAAAGCCCGTACTTGAAGGAACCACTCAAGCCAGTAGAGCGAAAGAAAGGCAAAGGCTAGGAAGTCTGCGGGGACTCACAGTCCAACCCGCCACACGCATTCGATATGATCGTGCTTTGAATCGTTTCCTCGCCTTCCTCAAAGAGGAAGGGCTGGAATTGCCCAGTCGTCGCAGTTTGTTAGATCCATTGGTCATGGAATACATAGAACACCTCTGGCGCACCGGGGAGGGGCGTGGTCTGGCCGCCGATACCCTGGCGTCGTTACAGGATTTCGACGCTAAAATACGGGGGCAACTCCCTGGTGCCTGGCGCCTTGTGAAAACATGGGTCACCCATGAATTGCCCAATCGGGCACCACCCATGCCTGAGAGCATCCTCCATGCCATGGTGGGCTGGGGTTTGTACCACCAGCATTTCTCTTTTGCAACCAGCCTTCTTCTTTGTTTTTACGGCATTTTACGCACTGGAGAGTTACTAGAGGTTACTATAAACGGCGGATTGACATTTCGAACAGCTTGCGAGTAGCCGTTGTCAGTCTCGGCGTGGCCAAAGCCCCGGTGTCCAAGAGAGCGTCACCGTCGGACATGACACTGCTTTTCGATACTTGCAGCAATGGAGTTTTTTGGCAAACACCCACCAACGTCTCTGTCCGCCAGCAGCTCGCTGGCGCAAACTGTTTAAAACATGTCTCGAGGCTTTGCACCTGGAACCCTTAGACCTCCGACCCTACTCCCTCCGCAGGGGAGGGGCCACATGGTGGTTCTGCCAGCATGGGAACCTAGATCGGGTAATGCTTCTAGGTCGGTGGCAGGCCCAAAAAACGGCCCGTTTATACCTAAATGAGTCCAGAGCAGTCCTGACTGAGATGCAGCTAGGTCCTTCTGAGCAGTTTTTGGCACCATACCGAAAATTTTTTCGAAATTCCACCCCCAAGTCCTTTGAAACACTTGAGCCGCTGCAAAGCAGCAGGCCGCCCGCCGTAACTCGGCGGCTCGGGGGACGTGGAAAGAAGGGGAGGAAATCCCTCAAAGGACCTTCTAGAAGCTCGAGATGAGCGAAAAAAGGGTCGCACTTTAAGCTCCCCAGGACCTGGCCAGGGTCTGGGGTTTGGCCCGCCTGGTTGGGGGGGACAGGGTTACCCGGGTACGTCCCCTTCTTTTGAGTAGTGGACCAAAGAAGGGGGGGGTAACCAACCTGGTCCTTCTTTTTTCGTGTATCTTTCCTAATTGTTTACTATCATTTTGACAAATCTGCTGCAGAGCGAACTAGAAAAGGATGCTGACGAGTCTTTGGTGCCCCGCCCCCGGGGATAAAGACTAGTCACAACCTTGGATGGCTCCGTAGTGTTTGGCTCTCCCGCCACTCCCACCCTTTTTTGGGTTGACCAGGAAAGAAGGGAAGGAAATCCCTCAAACGACCTTCTAGAAGCTCGAGATGAGCGAAAAAAGGGCCGCACTTTAAGCCCCCCAGGACCTGGCCAGGGTCTGGGGTTTGGCCCAGGCGTTGGGGGGGACAGGGTTACCCGGGTACGTCCCCTTCTTTGAGTAGTGGACCAAAGAAGGGGGGGGGGTAACCAACCTGGTCTTTCTTTTTTCGTGTATCTTTCCTAATTGTTTACTATCATTTTGACAAATCTGCTGCAGAGCGAACTAGAAAAGGATGCTGACGAGTCTTTATATATCAATACCTTAGATTCGATACCCTATGTTAAAAAGATTATGCCACCATCAGATTCCATATATGTTTGCACTCACCTTGACTGTAGATGTGTTGGCTTGCAGGCTGCATCTTGGGACATTCAAAATGGACACACCCACAAACCAATTAGTTGAATCAAGCCTGTGCACAAAAGACGGTAGAAGGCCACAATTGTTGTGCAAACAGGAGCTCATGTTCCCGTCATCTCCAAACAGACGACAGGCAAGTCAAGTCCAAATATTGGCAGCAATGTCAACACACGGGGGCACACGTGTGCAAACACGTCCCAGCACGTCCTTGATGCATGTCCCACACATGTCCAAATGCAATCTACAATTCTCACAGTGTAGGCGAGCGCTGTTTTGGAGCTAGTGCAGGCACGCTCTTATGCAGGGCAGGCTGTTGACGTCAGTCGCATTGTCAGAATCTCATTTACAGGCAGTGCATTTTCAACAGAATAATTACACCTGCAGAAACGCACACCAACGACCCAGCAGCTCTTTATGCCAGTGTTGGGACACAAGCGCACACATGCACTCGATAATTATGACAGTACGACAGCGCAGACAGGTGAGCCAAGTGAGACAGGTGTGCGTGAATTTGCAGGGCGAGCAAGGTCATGTCATAGTCGGTTTTTTATTTGACAGAGCAACAGCAGCAAGATGTCAACCTGCCTCAAGGAGTTGCCACTTTATATTGATCGCCATCATGGCTTCGTATCAGGTGGGGAAGACACATGTTTATAATCAATCATATTGGTGAGTAAGGACGCTACTAGGGGCTCCTGGCCTTACTACTAGGAGCAAGGACGCTACTAGGGGCTCCTGGCATCGCTACTAGGAGCATTCTTACTATGATTTACAGCCTTTAAGAGACTGCATAGTGGGGGGGAAGTAGACGAAGCGGAGAGTCTGAGCTGCCTCCTAGCAGTGGAACCGGTGCTTTTTCAGCAAGTACGTTGTCCGTCTTCTCGGCTCCATATCCGTTTTTATGCAGCCTAGTTTGTTTGCCAGTGGACACTTTCAGGTGCAGAGCTTGTTCGCCACGAGGCATGACACCGAATTTGTGCTGGTCAAGTAGCCAGTGCTGCAGGATACCTCTACGCCATGCATTCATTTATACAACATGAACATGTAGAATTACAATATGTGTTCATTCTCTGATCCAGCTTCTATGATTTGCTTTTGACAAGATGCTTGTAGTTTTTGTACATGCTACAAACACATAATATATATATATTGTAATGCTGTATGTTTTTTTCCCCCCAGAAAGCACCTAAAAGTGTGGATGCACATAGATTCAGGTGTGCATCTAGTGTACATAATCTCGGGATAAGTAAATAAGTAAATAAGTATTCTAGGGGCTTACGCCCCTACAGCGGGCCGGCAGGGGGCTCAGTGGCAGGCTGCAGAGGCAAACAGGTGAGAGTGGTGGTTGTTGTTATGCTTGTTGGGGGTGTTGTGGTGGTGGTTGTAATACTGTAGTTGTTGTGGTTGGTGTTGCTGTGGCTGTGGTTGTTGTGGTTGTTGCTGTTTTGGTTGTTGCTGGTGCTGTTGTGGTGGTGGTTGTTGTAGTACCAGAAACAAAACATGTCATGAATGTGAGGCAACTTGGGCTGCATAACTTGCACCTTGGGACCAACTCACGCACTCTTCCAGGAAGGAGGTACCCATACGAGCATCTAAAAACGATACATTTCCAAAAAAAGGCTTTGCCAAAAACGCTAGGAAGACTGTGGCTTTCAATGTTTTTGTGCCTGCGTTTGTATGCAAGAGCAGAAAGCATTGGTATTTGCGAGGTTTTGTGGCGCCTCCGTTTTCGGCCGAGAGGGCCTCCAAACCTCCTCCCCCTGGCCCTGCGGAATAACCGGAGGTAGGTCTACGCTACCGATGAATGTGGTCGATCTGTCTTACGCCCAACAGGGGGCCAGCAGCAGCCGAGTGGCAAGCGGCAGAGGCAAACGGGATAAACAGGTGAAAGTGGGGTATCAGTTGGCGCCTGGATTTCTTCCTCCACCCAAGTTGCCAAGATGCGCAACTGTCCTCGAAAATGCAGATAGTGTGTGTTGTGGGAAGCGTGCAAAGTTTTGGCTGGCGATGTCGACGGGTCCGTGCCGTTGGGGAGCAGGAAACGTGCGTGTGCAAGCGCGACATGATGTTGCATCTAGTCTGCGCCGCGCTGTGTGCCTTGGTGCCGTTGGGGAACGGGAACATGCATTTGTAAACGTGGCATGTCGGTGGGGAGGGGGATGATTGGTGTCAACAAGGCTTGGTGTTGATGGCATCTAGTCCGCGGCGGGCGGTGTGGTGAAATTATATTTGCGATGTCGCTGAGAAACGTGCGTGTGTAAGTGCGATGTGTCACCGGTGAGCGGGATGCTTTAGTGCCACGGTTGCATCCACTCTGTGGCACACGGTGCGGCAAATCACGTGGAAAGTGCATACACATGGCTCTGAATCAGTGCGTCCCATGTTCCTGTGTCGTGATGCAACATTTCAAGGCGAAACTGCACGCTGTGCTCTTGTAACAGGAAGCCGTCTCTTTCCTCTATTGATGCAAGAGTGTGTTGATTGCCGATCACCATGCAAGTCATCATTTTCCCCCCCTACCCACCCCACCCTAATCCCACTAGTGGACCCTGAAAACAATCAGTTGTGCCCCAAAAGTGGCGCGGTGTGTGAAACCCTGTAAACCCTGTTCGCGGCCCTCCACTCAGCAAAAGGCTATGCTTGCGCACGTGTTTGCATACAAACGGGGCCCAGAACAAAGCAAAAGGAAGGCAAGGCAATTGAAACTCAAAATATAAAAAACAAACAGCAAGAGGCCCCCAATTCCTGTTTGTTTTTGGAAATTGTTTCCTGCAGTCCTACAGTTCACCCAAGCCTCGTTCACACGACCAATCATTTTGTTCACCAGTGCCACCAACATTCGACACATTTTTGACACACCGCTTTTTCATGATGCTATAGTATGCGACACACTGCTGGAAGCGGGTCCATTTGGCACACTGCTTCAACTGTTAAACTGTTGCGGTCTTTTTTGGTTTTTGCTCGCGTAATCGGTTCGTGTTTCCGAAATGCTGGAAATGCTGGCTTCAATGCCAGGCATTTCCAGCATCGTGATCGCAACCGCAACAACTTATTATGATTCTTTCATTGACACTTGAACGGACGCGCAACATGTTCTTTTAACATCGCAGTGGTGTGGTGTGCCAATCCTTGAGCTCGCTTTGCAACTCAGCGGCTGGCTCTGTGGTGTAAGTCCTCGAGGCCATGGCGGCTGGTACTCTCTGTGCGTTGCCGGATTGTGCCCGAAGTGAGCTGGTGCCTCCAAACAGGCATTACAGTACACCATGTATCACCATGTATATATTTCTTTACAGTAACTTCTTGTTTGGCTGTGACCCACTTCAACCCAACCCACGACGCGCCCCGTATATTTGTAAGTCCATATAATATTGCATGTGCAGCAAGGGTTAAGGCAAGGGTTGCGCGCAGAGCCTGCCTGTGTCTAATGTTGCTCCTGCAAGCGAAAAGTATCCCCATCCTAAGCTCCAGCCCCAGTTTTGGATTGAGTGCAGATGAGCCATGATTGGGCCAGAAGCGATCGCAAAACTCAAGCACACTCTCCAGTCGAATCATAGCATCTCGACGTGGCCCCAAGACGGGCGTCAAACAGGATTGCGCCAAGAAATTCAAATCTAATGCCGTGACGTGTCTACCGGCATTGGATAGGCCACCCATATTTGCGCAAGCCTGTTGGGGCACATTGGATCACAGCAGACTTGGGAATACCGTTTTGTTTTGAAGGCAAACATGTTGGAGAAGAAAGCGCTAGAGGCGGCAGCTGCGCTTTCTTTACGAACCCTTCGTAGTGGCTAAAGCTGAAGCAGCTATAATCAACACGTCGCTCCTGCACTTTGGCATCAGTGCAGGCTTTGATGGATGCCAGACAGCATGCTGCGTCCCGAGAAAGCAAGGTAGAAAGTGTGTGAGAGAGAGGGAGAGAGGAGAGCATCCAAGCATGTGCAAACCTTCCGCTCCGTCCCCCCAAGGTGTGGATGCCATGTGAACCTAGCAACACGCATCACGCTATCTCCGTCATACAAGGTCGATTGAGCCGAGAGTGAACCTGATACATGTGTACATACACACTCGGAGCCAAAGCAAGTTGAACTGGAGGGAGCAAAGCGCTTTTTTGAGGCATCCCAAAGCAGACGGACTACAAGATTGCCGCACGTGTCCCAGATCGAATACCAGGGCACCATATACGTGGAGTTTTCCAACTTGTACGCTGACAACGGGCAGCGAACGCAGGTCATTGATTTTCGCATCGATCCTCCAGCTTTGCCAAAGCGTCATAGAGAAGCAGCACGGAAAACAGGGCAGCATTCTTGGTCGTTTCGTGGCTGCTAGGGAAATCGGAAAGCACCTGCCATGAAATCCTTCCTCGCATGACTTCAGGCGTTTGGCACCACTTCCAACAGTTCCTCAAATTCCGCAGCAGGCTTGACCATATTCGTACAGTCGACTCTGCTCAACGTGAATTCCAAGAGCCTGTCTGAGGAAGAGTTGGAGGTGCTTACAGCTTCTGCAAATTTTTTTGCTCGGATCGATTGCAGCAAGGTACGCACGGATGTGTTGCATTGACATCGTCAGACTTGGCTTTGTTTCCAGGATATCCCAGTCTTGCTGCGGGTGGAGTCTGCCGATGCAGCATGGCTTTTGGATCATTTTCCGTTCGCTTGCTTTTCTCACCGCCAATGCTTCAAGATTCTATTTAGCGAAGGCCTCAAAATGCTGGCCAGTGCTTCGCAGCTGTTTCGATTCACAGGCCACGGAGAAAGTACTCTTGGCTAGACTTTCCCATTTTTTGTGATGGCTTGTTTCGAAGACGACATCATCTTTTACTTGGAGTCAGGTTCGCATGCTTCAGCCTGGAAAGTGACGGCCTAAAAGCCTTTCCTAGCAGGCTTTTACCTTTGGTGGCGCACTGCCAGCGTGATGGCAACCTGCCAAGGTTCCCAAACGCATTGCGCCCACTCCAGCTCTCCAGAATGTCTGCCACTTACTCATCTTATTTGGACCATTTTGGACCTTTGTCCACCAAGACACTTTCACCTGCTTCCTGCAACAAGCGCAAAAGCACATCTTTGACACCTAGGTGGTGTGGTAAACTTTTGCTGGGGCAGGCAACGGTCTTGTTACTCTCGGCCAGCATAGGTAGCTTCTTGGTTTCGATAGGCGAAGCTTGAGCCATTTCTTCAACTTGATTTGCTTCACTTCGGTGCAGAGATGGGGTTGGCTCTCAGACCAAGACTGTAAGGAATCCAAGTGGACTGGACAGTCCTCAACCATCCTCAACCTAAGGTTTTCTCAATCAGCGAGGAGATTAGTGGATGTCCTTGGAGTGAATGCGTGGCTTGATAGCAGCTGGCTTCTGGTCAGCTAAGTTCTTCCCTGCTCAAGACTCAAGACTTTGACTCATTTGCCTGGGTTATCTCGAGGCCTCTGAAGCTCGCTTTGTCCATAGTTGGCAATGCCATTCCAGGTCACATGAAGGCAGGTTTTTTCCAGTGTTTGGCGATAGGTCGACGTCTGATTCGGTAACCAAACGGTCTGATTCGGTAACTATGATTCGGTAACCAAAAGCGCGGATTCGGTAACCATTCGGTAACCAAAACCGCTGATTTTGGCGATAGATTCCTGCCAGTAGGTAAGCTTTTGGATGCTTTTGGAAGAGGTGCTGGATGGAAGCACGAAGTGTTAGACTCGCGAAATAGCGTAGGAACGTGTAATGCCCAAGCGTGAAGGCTGATTTCATTACGCAGGTCCAGCGTTCCAACTAGTAACTTGCTCCTAGTAGCGATGCCAGGAGCCCCTAGTAGCGTCCTTGCTC
>CAXAMN010023228.1:408660-444502 GCA_963970005.1 Durusdinium trenchii | reverse complement strand
CAGGAGCCCCTAGTAGCGTCCTTGCTCCTAGTAGCGATGCCAGGAGCGCCTAGTAGCGCTCGTAGTAGCGATGCCAGGAGCCCTAGTAGCGTCCTTGCTCCTAGGAGTGATGCCTTTCCTCCCACTAGCGTCCTTGTTCCTAGTAGCGATCCAGGAACCCCTAGTAGCGTCCTTGGTAGCGATGCCACGACCCCGATCAGCGTCCTTGCTCCTAGTATAGCGATGCCAGGAGCCCCTAGTAGCGTCCTTGCTCCTAGTAGCGATGCCTTTGCTCCTAGTAGCGTCCTTGCTCCTAGTAGCGATGCCAGGAGCCCCTAGTAGCTTCCTTGCCACTAGTAGCGATGCCTTGCTCCTAGCAGCGTCCTTGCTCCTAGTAGCGATGCCAGGAGCCCCTAGTAGCATCCTTGCTCCTAGTAGCGATGCCAGGAGCCCCTAGAGTCCTTGCTCCGGGCGATGCCAGGAGCCCCAGTAGCGTCCTTGTCCTTGCTCCTAGTAGCGATGCCAGGAGCCCCTAGTAGCGTCCTTGCTCCTAGTAGCGATGCCAGGAGCCCCTAGTAGCGTCCTTGCTCCTAGTAGCGATGCCAGGAGGGGCCCCTAGTAGCGTCCTTGCTCCTAGTAGTGCCAGGAGCCCCTAGCAGCGTCCTTGCTCCTAGTAGCGATGCCCGGAGCCCCTAGTAGCGTCCTTGCTCCTAGTAGCGACGCCAGGAGTGGTAGCTTCCTTGCCACTAGTGGCGATGCCCTTTGCTCCTAGTAGCGTCCTTGTTCCTAGTAGCGATGCCAGTAGCCGCGTTCTCAGAGCCCTCTGGAGGTGAGATGTTCTCACTGCCACGCTTTGCCCTTGGGGTTCTCTCTTGTAGCGCTTGCCTCCAAGCGGTGTTTTCGTGACAGTGGTTTTGGTTGATGTGAGTGGGCCAGAAAGTGTCGCGACCATTCCGAAGGGGTGGTTTGGTACAAATTTTGCTAAACTGCTGCGCATGTCGAGCTGTATTGAAATCCTCAAACATCCTGATTCTTGAAGCATCGTGATTCTGTTTGGGTGAAATGGTGAATGCCTTATGAGATAGTCGCTGGATCATCTTGCTGACAAATAAATGGAAACCGCCTTGTTTTGGAAGGCAAGATTTGGTTCGTTTAGAACGCAGGATTTTTTCGGCTCGTTTGGGAACGCGCGTAATTATGTCGCTTGTTCTTCTGTTGCTTTAGCCTTTGTTCTTCTATCGTGGCGGTTTTTCAAGTTTTTTCTTGATTCTTCTGACATATGGTTTCCAGTTTCCACGGTTTTATTCTTGTTCTTATATATTGTTTTGTCGGTGTTTTTCCCAAAAGCATCTCCGATGCTTGGGTTCTCGTTTAGTCGCTAGCGCCGCGGAAGAGCGAGACAAAGCGTGGGTCAGTTCACAAGTAGAACGAAGCATGGGTGGGGGTAGTTCTGCTCCATGCTTCGCGGAAGCACGTTCTGACGCGAGGCGAGCCGTGTTGCAGGGCTTATATGATGGTCTTGGGTGTCCAAAATGTGCACAACGCATGCGCCAGACAGTCAAGTCATGGCCGAAACGGCAGGATTGTTGCACGCCAGAACCGCAACGCTTGAAATTTGATGGTTGGACCAAAAAGGGAACCGTCTTGTTTTCTTCTTACTGCAACGATATTTCTATCTAGGGTCTACGCCGGTGTAAATTCTTAAGATCGAAGCCTGCAAAGGTTTGCCAGACAAAAATGAACGACAAATCCTCTCCTCCTGGGATATCTCCGCCATATACTCCATGCCTCGCGGAAGAACGTTATTGCGCGAGTGGAACTGTCTGGCGCGGCCTATATGACGGTCTTGGGTGTCCAGAATGTGTGCAATGTATGCCGAAGACAGCCGAAGTCATTGCCGAAACGGCAGGATGGTTGCATGCCAGAACCGCAAAGCTTCAAATTTCATGGTTGGAACGAAGCATGGAGGGAGCTGATGCTGCTCCACGCTTCCTGGAAGGGCTGTTAGAAGCCATGTTGCAATCGTTTTATCACCGTTTTGGAGGGCTTTCAAAATTGACCAAGGGGTGGACGGGGGTGTATATGGCAGACGGGGGTGGACGGATGCGCACCAGAACCGCGATGCTTGAAATATCATGGTTGCCACGAAGCCTGGAGGGGCGTCCTTGTTCCTAGTAGCGAGGCCACAAGCCCCTAGTAGCGTCCTTGCTCCTAGTAGAGATCCAGGAGCCCCTAGTAGCGTCCTTTGCTCCTGGCAGGGCTGCGATGTGTTTGCTCTGAGATTTTCCGCTTCAAGTCTTGTGCGAAGTGCTCCTTTCGAATGTCTCAGAAAGAGTGTCTTACAAGAGTGATCAAGAGTGTCTCACAAGAGAGCTTACAAAAGTGTCCTACAAGAGGGTCCCACAAGAATGTCCCGCAAGAATGTCCCACAAGAGTGCCCCGCAAGAGTCCCCTACAACAACGTCCCACAAGAGTGTCCCACAAGAGGGCGCTAAAGAGTGACCCACAAGAATGCACTACAAAAATGTCGCACAAGAGTGCTCTACAAGACATATACAAGGGTGCAGGGTGTCAAGCAAAAGTGTTAAATAACGTTTGGCAAATTTGCGTTTGGACCTCTGCGGACGTGTGGAACATCAGAGTTCACGCTGCACTCTTCGGGATGGGTTTGTGGAAGCTTGTTCCTGGAGGGCGCTGTCTTCGAAGAGGCAGAGGAGAGTGTTCGCCTGGCATGGCTTCATGGTTGTGCTAGTTCAGGCGGGAGATCCGGAAATTGAAAGGATCCAGGTAGGTTGAGAATCTTTGGGCGTGCATGAATGATACAGTAGACAGATTTTGGGAGGCCTCCCAAGTCTGACTGCACAATTTTTGCAAGACCATGATGTCGCAGCTTCCAGCTCGTGCAAAACTGAGCTAGGAAAGCAGATGCCAAACATATCTCGCGGCGTTTCTTTGATGTTTTGGTCGCCTGCTCAGCAGCGCCGTAGGTTGATCACTGCGCTCACGGTGGGCTGCTTTGTCCACTTCAACAAGAAAGGCTTGGTTCCTTTCACTCGTGCACATTGGAAACTGTGTAGTAAAGAGGCGTCAAAGCCTGCACTGAATGCAGCATCGCTTTTCTTAGAATGCTTTGAGCGCTGCATTCCAAGCATACACAATATGTACTACACAATCTGTAACACAGCTCAATGCAGTAACATAGTTCGGCTCATGCACATTCACACGAGAGCACACTTCTGATCAGCTCCTTGCTCAGGAGCAGCATCTTTGATTGACCTTCCCAGTGATCAGTGCCGAAGTTGCAAGCAGCAATGTAGCAAGGACCTGGGGATAGGCATGACCGTGACAACTGTTCAAGAACACTTTTGTTCAGATCCAGATAGGAGCTACGCAGATGAGATGAGACTGAGGCCAAGCCAAAGTTTCCTCCAATTTGGGCTCCCTCGCTCGCTGTCAGCAAGGATGGGCAAAATGACTCAGATGACTGATGAACTTGTTTCTGAGTTTATTATTATTTCTATGTTCTTTTTTTATTTACTTGTTTTCAGCGGTGCTGTTCTCAGGGCAATGTCTCAACTTGGTGAGCGTCTTAGATCACAACTTGCCATGGCTAGCGTCGAGATGCGATGGCATCGCCGCATCGCACCCTTATTTGAGCACTAGCCGCTGCAGGGCAGCGATGGCAGCCTGTCTCCGAAGAAGAGCTGCTCCAAGGCGGTGCGAATCTCGAGGTGCAAAACGTGTTTCTGATTTGAGAAGGGCCCCTGACAGACAGAAACTTGAAAACCCTTACCTTACTGCACCTATTCCCGTAAGAATAATCTCTATGAAATCAGGGGGATGTGTACCAAATCAGGGATGATTCTACATAGAGAAAATGTGTTCTCTTAACAATCAAAAGATAAGACATCAAACAAGAAGTAATCCAACACATTTTGTTTGGACAGGCAACAATCTGTTCAGGGATTTTTACAGCTGAATCTTGAATTTCATAAGGACG
This sequence comes from Durusdinium trenchii, assembly GCA_963970005.1. Taxonomy (NCBI): domain Eukaryota; class Dinophyceae; order Suessiales; family Symbiodiniaceae; genus Durusdinium; species Durusdinium trenchii. Next base: position 440,523 of record CAXAMN010023228.1, on the reverse strand, counting down.
CATCTATTCAAGGCATGGTGGTCATAGATGAAGTGGCTGGTGGAACTGAAAACTACATTCTTAAGAAGGCCAAGGTAGTAGCGCCGCGTACTATTTTTAAAAGAACTGTCCTGAACTAAATTGTGGCGAATACACATGCACATATGTTTGGAAACCGTTGGGAATCCCAGAAAGAAGCTGGCAAGCCCTAAGGCTTTCCCAGCCAACAAAACTAAAACCACTACACTCATCCAAAGCCACTCCTCCTTTATACCTGGAACTTGAATTTCATAGAGCCTTTTTATTGTTGGAGCCAGGGGGAATCCTAGAAAAGATGTTTCCAGCCCATAGAAACTTTGTGCGCCCAGAGTCACCAACGAAACCTCACTTCAGCAATCATTTGTTCATACAAAATCAGGGCTCGAAGAGTAGCACAGCTTTGACTTTTTGCTGGCCGGGTGTTGGTTTCTTGTTTGAGATTGGACTTTGCAGTAGTAATAATCAAGGAAATATACTTTTTCCTTTTTGTGGCTGCTCTTTGGTAGAGGCGTGTCTGTAGATTCTTTAGAGTGGCAACTTGTCCAGGCATGTTGTTTTGAAGAGTAGATAAGTGCTCCAACCTGGTTTCCACTAGATTTGGGTCCCGGCCCATCATGTACCTGAAATTCACACCCGGATCCTTACTCTTTTTCAGTGTGCTCAATCTGGAATCACCTGTTGCACTTGGTTGTTTGACAAAACTGGATTTCCGGAAGGAAGTTTCGGATTTGTGTGATCACTGTCTAGCACGTGGACTGCTGTGCAGTGTTGGTTGGCTCCGGGCGAAGCTGTGGATGGGCGAATGCTGATTGCCAGGAGCTCAGCAAAAACAGGATCACAGCATTCGTCAGTTTCCAGTCCATTCTCTTTGTAGGGTGGAGCATTCGCCTACACACTCATCCCAGAGGCATTAGTTTGCTTTCAGATGATTTGTGTAACGGATGTATCGTGCAGAGTTCCACCAAGTCCACTCAAAATTGGTTGGCAGGTTGCAGCAGTGGTTGGCAGCACTGCCATCTATTTCGAGGTTCTTTCTTGATCATTGTGGAGCTAACGCTTCGTTTGAATGGACACCGGTTGCGGACATGTAAATTAAGTATTTTGCCCCTAAAAGTGCTTTTCTCAGCGAACGGGCTGAGAGAGAGGCTTCGTCAACCAGGCTAAGATTCCTGGTTCAACTTGGGCCGAATTTGCAGACCAAGACAAGATCAAAATGCAGAAGAACTTGGATCGTTGGACTATTGAACAATAGAAGGTTGAGTCAGCTTCTTGAAGTTCTCACCGCCTTCCGTGGCTTTTTGAAAGCGTAGCCCCTGCTGCCTTCTATGAGCCGTTTGGCCTTGCACAACGTGAGGCCACAGAACAGGAACAAGTGAACGCTTTGCTAGGTCCTGACTGCTTGCTATCATTCCTGCTTTCCCAGGCGAGCATGGCAGTTATCGGGGAAAGTTGTGCATCCCTGACTCCATATGGAGTTTGACACCCAGTTGTTTGTATTCTGAGATTGCTATTGTGGCCACCGATGAGTTGAGGTGGGAGCAACATTAGCACAGCTCGGTAGTGGTGGAGTGCCAAATGACAAGAAGCCGAAACGGTGCGTCAGCAATCTTGCTAATACATTTTGTAAGATATGCAATATCTTCCGAAGTGCTCCAATTCACATTCCGGAGGCCGATTCGAATATATGGGCTGGGGTACACCAGTGCCTTTGAAAGGTAGGGCTTTTGTGTTGGCATCAATCAGCAAAGCAACATGTCCCTGCTTAGGCCCGCAACAGGTCAGAGCCTAAAATTTGCAAGAGTTCATGTGGAACGCGGGCGTTAAACTTGTGATGCTTTTGGTTCTTGACAATCAATTGTCAAATCACTCGATTGCATGTTAGTGCTAGGTCAAACAATTCCTCCTGGAAGTCCTGGGCCTCGCATGGCTAGCTCACACTCTGCACCATCAATAAGATCGGATTCTGCTTGCACCTAAGACATAGAGTGCAATACAGACTCAGAGTTGACAAGGTTGTTCCATTCTTGCGCCAGGAATCCTCGAGACCACCATCTTCGCTTTCAAAGACGCAGCTGTACTGGTCTGGCTCAGCTTCTTACAGAATGAAGCAAGAGACGCTACGGGAACCCCAAGGTCACCTATGACATCTCATACATTTTGGGAATTTGACCAGCTTCGCTCTGCAGGAAGCTCAGTTAGCCAAGCAAGACTGTGCAAGGCCTGCTTGAAGGAATGACATGCATTCGGCATCATTCGGCTTTGAGGTGCGCAGTCCAGTCAGAGAAAGAGAGGCACTGGTTTTGAAGCTGTGAGAAGTCACAGCGGTTATTCTTTCACTACCTTTTCACACATTCAGATGATATGATCAGCTTGATTGGCAGGTTGGCCGAATTGCTCGAATTATGGGCCAATCATCATTATCTTCTGTGCCAAGAGACACTCCAATGGGCGTGCTGAAGAACCCGTATCAGCGTGGCATTATGTACTTATTGAGGATTCAGTCGTGTCAAATTTGCTATGGCAAGAGCAACTACCAGATCAGTGCTCATCTTGATAAGGTACTACCGCCGCAGGGGCCTTGTTCATGGCGAGGTGTGAAATTAAACAAGGACAATTCCCAAAGGATTTGTCCAGAATTAAATCATCATAATTTCCCAGAGGGAAATATAAATTAAAAAATATCTTTCTATATATTATATTATATTATATTGTATTATATTGTATTTTATTATATTATTATAGAAATCGTGTAATTCCTTCGTATTATTTCTTTCGGATAAAAAAGGGTTTTACATTGTCGGATTTTAATTTTTTAAATATCGATTGTTCGAAATTATTTTAAGCATTATATAGAAAGGGCATTTGTTTTGCTCTTCCGAAAAATATTTTAGGAATTTAAATTTTCGAACCACGAAATTTAGAAATTCGGTTTTAACACTTTTTTTATGTTCGGATATTTTCGAAACACGAAATAATAAATTATAGTTTGTTTAGCGTTGATGGAGGTAATATATATTATGATTAATTTTTTTTGCATTTGTTTTGATTATTTTTCGTTTATTTTTTAGTTAGGATTATTATATACGAAGCCGTTTTAAAGGGAATTGGAGGAATTGATAAGTTATTATACATTTTCTTTTTTAAAGCTTTATAACGATAAATTTTAATGAAAATTATCGTCCGTGGAAATTATATTATTATTTTATATGGGATATTATTTATCGGTATATTCTTTACGAAACGTAATACATTGATTATTAATAATTATGAAAATGATCGAAAATTAGTATTTTTTAATCGATACAAAAATATTTTTATAGATATTTTTTTACGAGATATAAACGTTTTAAAAGAAATTATTTGGTATATGTTTTGACGTTATTATTTTACCATATTCCCGGATTGGAAGTAACTTTATAATATTATTCACTAAACCTTTTTACCTTGGAGGATTGCAATGATATGGAGCCTTATTAACGCTTTTTATACCTTTATTTCCCCCTCGATAAAATAGCTATTTCTTTGAGTTTGTTAAACCTTTATACTTAGGCGAACCACGATTATATAGATTTCTTTCTCGCTAAACCTTAATGCTTAGGAAAATTACGATCGTGTAGAACCTCTTCTTCTGAGCGACACCCGGCGTGGGTCTATAACGCTTCTAGCCACTTCTAATCCCTGAGCTGTTAGTAAACTTCTGGATGCAAATCGTCTATAATTCCCTTTTGGAATTTTTAGGACGATGCCAATGGAAAGGAATTTGTGTTGTCTTGGTTGTATGCTGCAATGCATGGTGGTATAAAGATCCCATCCCACAGCACCTTCTGAACTTCGCACCGGTATGATGGCCTCCTCTGCAAGGAACTTCACTTTCACCTCCTCCCTTCCAGATAACAAACGCTGGATTATGCCCATGCTAATGTCTTTGATGATGTGTAACAAATACACCAAACCCGCTAGGAAGACGAACCACCCTAGATTACTGAACATCTAGGACTTCTGCTCTTGCTCCGGTTTACCCTTCTCACATGCCTCATTAGCCTGACCCACAGGAAGAAGAGATACCCTAGCCAACATCATTGCTATACACCTTGACACACCTCCACGTTCTCCACTGTCTAATCCTCGGCCTCGGAACCCAGGTGAGCTTGACATAGCAACGAAGACCCCGGTCTATGGCTCAAGGAAGATTCACCCATCTTGATCGCCTCCGCCAAGCAATGAGCCTTGATCCTTGATCCGTAGGTGACGCGTCCTCCAGCCCCCACCAGTGCCTGCAGCTAAGACAACCGCAGCTCTGTTGTCATTATACAGCTCCAAGCTCACATCATCCAACAGCAGCTCAATCAAAGCCCGAACCGACCTCCCCGCTTGCAACCCTTCAATCAAGGCGGACAACTCTACTTCTGCCGTGGAAAGAGCCATCAGGCCCTGCTTCTTACTTTCCCATTGGATGGGGCAACCCGCCAACAGGATGATCGTCCCGGAAACACTGTAACTATCCCCAGGACTAAAGGAAGCATCCATAAGAACTTCAATGGTTCCCGGTTTTCTGGGTTTCGACCTTGTCAACTCAGGATCAGCATCAAGAGGCACCCCAACAGGATATCGAAGCCCAAAATCTTTCGTGCCCCGCATATAGGCCAAGATCGCCCTCCCGAATAACAAAGTCCACTCCGGCCGTTTCACTGCCCATTGCGACATCCTCATCACCGCCCAAGCAATGTCTGGCCTGGTACTGGTTCTCCCCGATAACCACAGTAGTTCACCCGTGATCTTCTGCGCCTCCTTGACACGAACCAGCGATGGAGCACCCTCCTCCTTCTCCTCTGGGACCCTGATGAAAGGCGCCGTGCCCTCGCCATCATGACGTTCAAGCACCTCCCGAACATAGGAACCTTGGTGAAGGTAGTACATACCATCCTGGAACCTTTGGATTTCAATGCCCAAGAAATGCATGGGGGCACTTCCTGGAGCTGCGTACTCGGGATTGGAGGCTTTCCATACTCTTTGGATTGTCTGAGAGGCTCTGTCTGTGACCTCCTTTGGGCCCACCATCAAGACATCGTCCACATAGACAATCATGTAGCCCAGCACTGCTCCCCAGTTCCTAACACCAGAAGCTGACGAGAACTCCTGAATCGCCCACAGGTTGGCATCTTTCAGCTGGCGAAAACCAAAGCTCACCTCCTCCATCTCCTTGCCAGCGGCCTGGATGTCGACCTTACCCTCCACCTTCTGAAGCTCGGAATCCCGGTACACGCTCCAGTCCTTGGGAGATGTGACCAGGCCGTACATGGCTGAGGTAATGACCCAATGCTCGCCAGGCTGTGCCAGAGATGCTTCAACAAGGATTTTTGGCGGCCTAACTATGACCAATTCGCCCTGTGCCTTTGGGAGCCAGAAGAAAAGCCGATTTCACGTCTAGGGATAGACAGTGCCAGTTGTGCAAAGACGCCACACGAAGCATGGCCCTCAGCTGGGTCGCATCAGCTCCTGACGCATAGACCTCATCACCGGTTCTGGATTCCATGTAGTTGCCACAACAGACAATGCGAGCACGTCTTCGGCCATCCCCAGCTTTTCTGGTGAACACTCCCATTCCAGGGATAATCTCTGCTCGTTGCCCCTTATCCTCCGCCTCCTTGACCAGACTCATGGCTTCCTCTTCAGTCACCCTCTGGATGGCCTGGTTGGAGTCGAAATTTCCAATCTCTTCTCGCAGGGGAGGTATCCAGAAAGGCAACGTCTTCCGAACCTCATTGAGGCCAATGGTCTTGGTTTGCAGAAACAACTCCTCTTCCTCTGTCACAGACCCCATAGAAACCGCTTCCAAGCGGCCTCACAACCGCTGCAGACTCTTGTAGGAAATTCTCCATGAGGTCATTCTCCAAGTCCATCTCTGCCACCATAGCAGCACCCGACTCCTCCTGGGGACATGCCTCAAGATTCTTGAACTCCTGATTGGCCCACTCTTGACCTCTCACCAGTCGCCTCTGAATCTCTCCACCCCCAATCATGGCCAAGGATGTCTTCTCGGTGAGTCTCCTCTTCGGCTGCACCGTCTTGTCCAAGAGGTCCGTAGATTGATCCCGAATCCTCAACTCGACCACATCCGTGATCTCGTGCTCGCCCACCCAAACCAAATCATCCGTCCGAATGAACTTGCCATCCTCCACCTCCACCAAGTGACCTCCACTTGTAAGGCTCATATCCGGATCAGGACCCCTCACCCTTCCAGGCTTCTTTGGTGCCCTCCAATGACCTTGAAAGTCATCCCAACCTTTTGTGGTGACCATCACCTGCTGCCCCCAAGGAAGTAGTTGTGGCGTGACAAAACCCAGTGCACTCAACTGCTGGCGACCTCGACGTTCTCCAACATGTTTTGCCATCAGCGGCCAATAGTCTTCTCCTTCTCCTGAGGACCTGATCAAGGTGTTGATGGCCCGTCGAATCATGCCGATTTTAGCCTCGGCTCTTCCATTGGCCTTCCAATTACTGCCGCAGGTGAAGGTTTTATACAAACCACGATCATGACACCATCGTTTTATTCCCCTCATATCACCGGCTGCATCGCTGTGGACTCTCCTCACATCAAGCCCCAGGTATTTTAACCGTGCGATCATCCTGGCCAAACAAGCCTTCACTTCTGCCACTTGTCGGGAAGCCAGGGTCTCCACCATGGTATAGTTTTGAATCTCAATCTCTTCGGCCTCAACTTCAAGCCTCATCCATTCTTCAAGGGCCTTGGCATCATCATCCCCTGTCTCGGCCTCCTCCCGCACTTCATCCTCCAAGACCGGCAGAAGCTCCTCCCTCTCAGGCTCACCTTGACCATCATGGCCCCCCAAAGTCTCCTCCAGGATCAACGGTAGAGCAGTGACCTTTCCCTCCACCTTCCTCACCAGGATAGAGAACACGCCCACCATGAAGTACTTGGCTTTCGCCCTTCTGTCATGACCTGGTCGGAAAGGTCCACAGATGTCAACGCTCAAGGTCAAAGCATCCGGGTGCTGAACCTTCTTGTGAGGACGAGATCGACCACTTCCTGTGAGACAGGTAGAGCACTCACGAGAGTATGGAAGATGGTCGTTCATGACATGCTGTCTCCACTGTTCTGCAGTCATCTTTGCAGCCAGTGGTTGATCGTCCACTCCATCCTTCATCTTCTGGTATCCCTCAAGCTCCAGGAGGATTCCCTTGGTGATCTCAATCTTGAAGGGCTCCGGCCATGCCGCCCAAGAGCGACTAATGGACATCCTCTGTCCCAAACTGCCATATCAGGAAAATCACCAGGACGCCGGAGATCACATAGTCCTTCCAGCCGATGAAGATATTGAATGTTTGTGCCAAGAATCGTAGGTTTCCGACGTTCATGCCCCAGAGCGCCCAGATCCAACCGAACTTCTCGAATGTGGTACTTCTCCACGAACACCTTCCATTCGGGCCATGCGAAGAAGGATGGATACTCCACTGAGTCTTCACTATCCTTATACTCTTCTGGGTCACGTGGGTGCTCCTTCAAAAACATCACCAACCTCGTCCTGGCAGCCGAAGCCAAAGTATAGAGCCACAGCTGACGCATCCAAAGCACAGCAAGCATCATTCCAAGCCAAATCACGATGAACATCAGAAAGAGCTTCAAGCGCAAATCGTTCCGGCCCTGACCTGGCCCGAAGAGGTGGAGGACCAGGTTGGCGAAAGCGCAGCTTTGAGACCGTCCTGCAAGGAGGGCCACCCAGAATCATATCCACGGATCCTCTTTCGCATAAATCAGCCAGGAAACTTGCCAGCTGGTCGGAGAGCAAATCCTGAGCCGGGTCAACCATCTTGTCCACACACACGACTGCTTTGTGCTGTATTTCCAGCCGCTTCTTCCACCAGGCCTGATCAGGCCCTGAGAAAAGGAGCAGCGCCACCGAGTCAGCCGAGAACAAACGCTTTCTTTGATGCCTGTTGAAAGGGACCGATTCCCCCGACCAACGACCAGAAGGCACAACTCGGGCTAGGAGCTCATCTGGGACTTCCGGCCACATCTTTCGAAGATCCACCAACCACCGCCAGATGTTCGGAGATAGATCACCAGGATCACCTGCCCTCAACGCTCTGACTCGTTTGTCCATCTCCATCTCCTCTTCTTCAAGCTCCTCAATCAACCTCTGGGCGGTCTTCAAGTCCACAGTAGGGCAACCAGCTTCCAACTCCACGTCAGTCTTGGCACCATTCGGGTCCACCATCTCAACAATCAACTGGGTGTCAAAGTCCGTCACCAAAGTTCCCGTAGTCTGCACCTGTCGAAGCGTAGCCACACCTGCAGCTAGTTCCACCTTGATCGGTACAGCCTTCTCGAACTCTGCCTTCGTCTTGGCTGGGCGCAAGATGTGGGTTGCCCCTCCATCAAATAGAGCTCTCAAATGCCCCTTGCCCTCATTGACCGCACAGACTGTCATTGCCTTCATGGCCGGTCGCAACCATTTGAGCAGCTGGACAGCTTCCTTCACTAATGCCTCTGCAGGAGCTGATTCAGGATCAGCAGGAGGGTGAAATAGGGTTGCGCCTGTTGAAGACGAGCTCAAAATCTCCCCCTGCTTGGAGTTAATCTCCTTACCCTTTCTCTCATCCACTCCCTCCTTTTTCACACGCGGAGTTTCTTTCACAGGACAGTCCGCTTTCATGTGTTGTGACGATTCGCAGTTCCAGCATCCGCCCATCTTGGAAATCCCCTTCCACTCGTGCGGAAAGGAGTATTTCTGTCCCTTCTTGCAACCAGACTCCGAAAGGAAGTATCTGCAGACTGGCTTCTCCCCGGAGGTCGGCTTGGCTTCTCCTTTGCTTCCTTTGGGCATCGGACTTTCCTCCTTTGGCCTCCTTCCCATCACGGAAGTCTTTGCCATCTTGAGCTTCCTTTGCCTTCTTTTTTCCTTCTTTCTTCACCACCTCATCCTTGGTCACCACCGGGTCAGCCCCCAACACTTTCACCTTCACTGAGTCCTGGATAGGGAGAGATGACCCTCCATGGAATACCGCCTCGCCCTCCGCCAACAAGGACTCCGAAAACTGATGAATGCTCCTTTTAGTCGGAGCAGTGTCCACACGAAGAGCCGCCCTCGTGATCTGCAATCTGAAGGCCACCTGAGGTGAATGTCGTACCAAACCCGCTGCAAACCTGTCCAGCGTTGACAACAAGAGCGCCGGGTCAGGGGGCTGGATTCCCAGCTCTTGCACCCTGGTCAACCATCTCCTCCATGAGCGAAGTGCCAACATCCACTCGCTAAGCGGGGAAGGAACTTTCTGATCCACAAGCTGCTTGAGCAACGTTGTCCGTTCCCCAAGACCACCCGGCTGGTAGACCCTCAGGACCTTGAACATGATCCCAATAGAACTGACTTCTCGCTGGGCCACCAACTCTAATATCAAGGATTCTGGAAGGGCCTTCAGCAATGCCACTGATCCTCTCTGTTCGATCCGCAGCTATGGCGGAACTTGAAAAGCAGGAGGGGACACCGGCATCAAACGAAATCGCTCCATCGGCTCAGATTCCAACCAAACACGATATAGAGCACTCGCCACCCTGAGCACCTCGTCCCATGTCTCGAAGAAAGGGGCCAATCGTGGTCATCCAGTCTCCTGCAACTAAAGGACCCACCTCCGATTCTGATAATTCAGGAAGGGCTGGAAGATCAACAGCTCGAATCGACTCCTGCTGGGCCATGAGGCCGCCCAACCAAGCTGGAAATTGCAAACGCTATTGGACCATTTCCGGGAGGACCCCCGGGAAAACCACCACCTGGAAATCCGCCACCGCCTGGTAGTCCACCGCCACCAGGAGGTCCACCTGAAAACCCACCACCGCCTGGTAGTCCGCCACCACCTGGAGGTCCGTCTGGAAAACCACCGCCTGGAAGTCCACCACCTCCAGGACCACCATTTGGAAATCCCCCATAGTTGGCATGCCCTCCTTGGAATCCACTGGGATCATGCCATTCGACTAGGTTCACCTGGAGGAATTCCGGAACCGCCTTGAACTGAACCACCTTCAGAAACTGCACCTGACTGCCCTCCTGGAAGATTAGCACCCCCTTGACGTTCCTGTCCATGAGAATCCTGGCCCGAGGCAACTGTCTCCTGCCCCGAAGCACGCTCCTCAGTGGAACCCCCAACTGGTGGCCTCGAGGTTCTTCCTGACTGAGCTCCTGAGGAAGCCAAACCCATCACGGCCTGACCCCAATCCTGCCCAGCACGTTGCATAGAACCCCAATGACCCATGCCTGCAACCATGTTGAACATGTCCATCAAATTCCCTTTGGTCGAGGCGCCAAACCCTCCAAGGAATCCTGAATCGTGCCCATGAAAAAATCCACCATGACCATGCTCAATAGGAGTCGCCGGTGCCCCCAGCATCCCCCTGTCTTTCGGTGGAGCAACCACACCCATAGATGACCTCATGGCCTCCATCATGGCATGTACCATTGTCCTTTCTTGACCAAACCCTTCTCCCATGACACTACCAGCCCATGACTGTGGTGGTCCACAGGCACCAGGATGCTGCCGCCAAGCCCCGTGTCCAACCATGGCCTCACGTTCAGACCAAAGACGGGCATTCTCCTGCATTAAGCCCATCATGGCTCTAAGGACCTCAGGAGGCTCTCTCGTAGGGCTCGAGGTGGATACCTGAGTGGGACACTTGAGCAGGAAGATGAGCCGGGCGACAGGCTCTCAGGATCGCCTCGTCCCTCATGGATTCACTCCAAAAGGGATTCACCTCTGGACCTAGCGACACCGGAGGGCCCACAGGACGAGCAAGGGCGCCATGCTCGGGTTGGATGTCTTCCAAAGCCTTTGGTCTGGCCGAGTCAGGCGTTTTCTCGCTCGTGTTCTCAGACATGGCACTCAAAAAAGGCGCAAATTTGGGCTCATAACCCGCACTATTTCCCTCGGACAAAAAAGGGCTTCACATTGTCGGGTCTCAACTTCACAAACGTCGATCGCTCGAAATCGCTTCAAGCACCACACAGACAGAAAGGGAATTCGCTATTATTTATAATATTACGATGAGGTTGCCAATAGGTGCGCGTATGGTTCGACGAAATCAAAAATCCTAAAAATATATTTTTGGATTTTTAGCGATGCTATTTTTTAAATAACGGTTTTATATTTGGAATTCGGTTTTAGGCTTGGAGAAAAATATCTGAAATAATAATAGGATTCGGATTAATTTAAATAATTTATAGGGAATTATATTTTGATGGCATTTCGTTTCTGGTACAAAATGATGGAAATGGGATATTATTAGGGTTTTATTGGAGATTTATGTTTTGAACGTGGATATTACTAAATGGGTTATATTATGATTTTACGGTTTGAGGATTTCGTCGTTTATGTATAAATGGAATTTAATTAGATATTAGGAGTTAAAAAAACATAAAAATTTCAACAATTATTATGATATAATATTTGTAAATTATATGAAATTTGGAATATAACATTAAACAAAATTAGGATATAGAAATGGCGTCGAGGGCAATTTAACGATATTTTTATTTTTCGATATTTTTGCAAAATATGTTTTATTGGATCGTATATTCGAATTAATTATTGAATGTTATTGATATATAAATGGTGATGATGGAAGATGTTTTTCGAATTTATATTATTATTATTGCTTCGACAATTGGCATTAATTCGATAATAGTTGGAAGATTTTAATGCTGTAATATGTTACATTTTTGAGTTCGATTTAATGCGTTGTTTTTCGTAATTTTGATTGATTATATATTTCATAGGAATTTTATATTATGTTTGTATGGGTCGGAATATTAGAATTTATGGTCGTAATTTGAATATTTTTTGTTTTTTAATTGTAACGTGACAATCGTGGATTATTAATTCTTTATGATTTTTTATGTACATGGAATTCGGTTACAAATATAAAATAGATAAAGGGATCGAAAATAATTTATGATTTTTTGGCTTAAATTCGATTATGTTGGTATTTTAGCTAAATATATGTATTTGGTAGCTGGACGTTAGATTTGCCGAAGACTTGTACTAGTGTTGTTTTAGGATATATTTAGAACGTCACTAGGTTTTGAAAAATGATTGGTTAATAAATGCATTTTATATGCGCTAGCACTGCGCTAGATTCGCGCTAGAAAACATTGCCAGATTCTAGCGTGGACCCTTCAAAGGTTGATTTGACGTGTCTTTTGTTTCAAACATGGCTTCGAAGATGTACTTACAATTTGGCGCCAATATTTGTTTGATCCATGTTTCCTTTATTAACCAACTGTGTGTGCCAAAAGCAAAGAATATATATCGGGCCCCCATGTGAACACGATTTTCAGCCATTTTTGGAAGTAGACATTTCGACCAGATCACATAAATCTTTTTTTTAACAATACTATATCGTTTTTTGTCTCGTTATGATATTTTTTGATTTGTAATCTATACACTTTTTGTTATTTGCTTCCGTAATTTTCTACTATTGCAAATAGTAGACTATTTTAAATATACTATATTATATATATATAGATATATAAAATCGCGTTTGTCGATTGTATAATCCCGGACGTGCGTTTTTATAGATGGGGTATGATTGATATTTGAATCGTACGGTTGCAAAAAATATATGTATGATTTTAGTGAAAATATTTTGGAATAATTATTCAAACATTAATCTATTTTTAAAATTCAATAATTAAAATTTATCGGACATTCTAAGATATAAAGATTTGGATAATTTCAAAATATAATGAATAATATTTCAATAAACATATTTATTAATTAGATTAAATATTTCGATATTTATAGATTATTTAATTTTATTCGTTATATGTTTGATTATTTTATGTTTAGATGGATATATTTTTGAATGTTTTCTATTCGTCGTTGAACATTATATTTTTTCTAAGTTTGATAAAAGAATATTCATTATATTATATACATATTTTTCGATGATTGTTATTATTCGTCATTTTATTGATCGAAACAATTTGGATTTATATATTTATGTCTTTTAATCTGTGGTATAATCTTGTAACATTTTCATTGGATAAAGATTATAACCTTTATTAATCTATTAAAATATGCACTCGATAAAAGAAATCTTTTGAATATCTTGTAATCCCGAATTAGATTTATTTTTGTATTATCGATCGATTTAATTTATCATTGTGTCGTTATTGTGTTTCGCACCGGTGCGTTATATAGGGTATGCACATAATAATCATCGAATTCCCCATTGAATGGAAGAATTTCGAGGGACGTTCGTGGAACGATCGCGATTTGGTATAAGGGATCATGATATAAGGGAGGATAAATTGAAATGGATTGACATGAGTTCATTTCATTAAAAAATATTTGATTGAATATTAATATATATATTTTTATCAAATTACTGATATATATATATTATGTTGAAAGATTATATATATTTTATATGTATATACTATATTTATAACAATTATAAATGGAACATTTTGTAATGTTATGAAGAAATTAACAATTCTCTTTTTATTAGTTATATATTTATATTGATCGACGTATTTCCCCAAACAATATACTGTTAGGGGTTCTCAATGCTTTAAAGAATGGTCGCCTTGGTGCTGGATGGTCTGGTCGGGTTCCCGGCCGGCTTGTCTTCCACTTCCTTTCATTTGTCTCCTAGGCTGGGTGCTTGTGGTCGGGTTCCCGGCTGGCTTGTCTCCCACTTCCTTGCATTTGTCTCCCACTTCTTTTCACTTGTCTCCCAGTTCTTTTCATTCCCCAAACAGTTTACTGTTAGGGGTTCTCAATGCTTTAAAGCATGGTCGCCTTGGTGCTCCATGGTCTGGTCGGGTTCCAGGCCGGCTTGTCTCCCACTTCCTTTCATTTGTCTCCCAGTTCTTTTCATTTGTCTCCCAGGCTGGGTGATTGTGGTCGTGGGTGCTTGTGGTCGGCTTCCCGGCTGGCTTGTCTCCCACTTCCTTTCATTTGTCTCCCACTTGGGTGCTTGTGGTCGGGTTCCCGGCCGGCTTGTCTCCCACTTCCTTTCATTTGTCTCCCACTTCTTTTCAGGCTGGGTGCTTCTGGTCCGGTTTCTGGCTGGCTTGTCACCACCGCAGAGCCCTTTTCCGCTGACCATGCAGCATTTCTATTCATGTGTCTCCCAAATCTGTCACTGGTGGTGTCCGCCCTTTTCCGCTGGTCGTGTAGCATTTCTATGCATTTCTTTCCCAGGTCTGTCACTGCTGGTGTCCGCCCTTTTCCGCTGGCCATGTAGCATTTCTATTCGTTTGTCTCCCAGGTCTGTTACTGCTGGTGTCCGCCCTTTTCCGCTGGCCATATAGCATTTCTATTCATTTGTCTCCCAGGTCTGTGGTGGTGTCCGCCCTTTTCCGTTGGCCATGCAACTCTGAAAGACAAATGAATAGACATGCTACATGGCACCAGCAGTGACGGACGTGGGAGACAAATGAATAGAAATGCTTCATGGCCAATAGACAAGGACACACCAGTGACAGATATGGGAAACAAAAGAATAGAAGTGCTACATGGCCAGCGTCCAAGGACGGACACCACCAATAACAGACCTGGGGGATGAATAGAAATGCTGGACACCAGCAGCGACAGACCTGGGAGACCAATGAATAGAAATCCTACATGGCCAGCAGAAAAGGGCGGACACCAGCAGTGCAGGGCTGTGAGACAAATAAATAGAAAGTTAGTTGGCCATGAAACATTTCTATTCATTTGTTTCCCAGGTCCGTTACTGCTGGTGTCCGCCCTTTTCCGTTGGCCATGTAGCATTTCTATTCATTTGTCTCCCAGGTGTGTCATTGCTGGTGTCCGCCCTTTTCCGCAGGCAATGCAGCATTTCTATTCATTTGTCTCCCAGGTCTGTCACTGCTGTGTCCGCCCTTTTCCGTCGGCCATGCATCAACCTCCCAGGTCTGTCACTGTTGGTGTCCGCCCTTTTCCGCTGGCGATGCAACATTTCTATTCATTTGTTTGCCAGGTCTGTCACTGCTGGTGTCCACCCTTTTCCGCTGGCCATGCAGCTTTCTATTCATTTGTTTCCCGGGTCTGTCACTGGTGCTGCCGCCCTTTTCCGCTGGCCATGTAGCATTTCTATTCATTTGTCACCCATGCGATTTCTGTCTTTTCGTCTTTCAGGTTTGGTGCCCGCTCTGCTATTTTCTGCCGCGTGACTGTCTCCGGGAGTGCATTCCTGCCACGCTGTGTAACTCTCTCAGCTTTGTTTTCCTTTTCGGGCAAGCGTTCCATGAATGACCGGATTGGATTTTGTGACAGTCTCAGGGCATGCGTCAGGCACCAATTATCAATTTCATGTCACATCCTTCGCTCCTCATGCTTTTATTTCTTGTCCTCACGTGGTCAGCTCCTTGCTGATTGAGCAGCATGATCAGCCAGCATCATGTTCGCACTTGAAGAATAATTCCCCAAAAGGGTTGCTGTCAGGGCTTCTCAACTCTTTCTTAAGATGTGTCCGCCCGCTCTGTACTGCTGTGTCCGTCTTTGCCTTGCAATCCTTTACACTCGTCTCCCAGCTCTGGGCTGCTGTGGCCGCCTCTGCCTTGCAATCCTTTGTCTCCCAGCTCTGGACGTCGCAAGCTCTAGTTTTGATGTTGCAAAACACAAACTGTTTGGCGTTTACGGTGGTGTAATTTGTCTCACAGGCTGGGTGCTTGTGGTCAGGTTCCCGGCTGGCTTGTCTCCTACCTCCTTTCATTTGTTTCCCACTTCTTTTCATGTGTCTCTCACTTCCTTTTATTTGTCCCCCACTTCTTTTCATGTGTCTCCCAATTCTTTTCGTTTGTCTCCCAGGCTGGGTGCTTGTGGTCGGTTTCCCGGCTGGCTTGTCTCCCACTTCCTTTCATTTGTCTCCCAGTTCTTTTCATTTGTCTCCCAGTTCTTTTCATTTGTCTCCCACTTCCTTTCATTTGTCTCCCACTTCTTTTCACTTGTCTCCCAGTTCTTTTCACCTTAGGCTGGGTGCTTGTGGTGGGGTTCCCGGCTGGCTTGTCTCCCACTTCCTTTCATTTGTCTCCAACTTCTTTTTATTTGTCTCCCAGGCTGGGTGCTTGTGGTCGGGTTCCTGCTCGGTGTTTGTGGTCCGGTTCCCGGCTGGCTTGTCCCCCAATTCCTTTTATTTGTTTCCCACTTCTTTTCATTTGTCCCGGCTGGCTTGTCTCCCACTTCCTTGATTTGTCTCCCATTTCCTTTCAATTGTCCCCCAGTTCTTTTCATTTGTCTCCACACTGGATGCTTGTAGTCGGGTTTCGGGCCGGCTTGTCTCCCACTTCCTTGCATTTGTCTCCCACTTTTTCCCCAAACAGTTTACTTTTAGGGGTTCTCAATTCTTTCTTAAGATGCTGTCCGCCCTTTGTGTCACTGCTGGTGTCCGCCCATTTCCATTGGCCGCTGGTCGTGTAGCATTTATATTCATTTGTCTCCCAGGTCTGTCATAGGTCTGTCACTGCTGGCGTCCGCCATTTTCCGCTGGCCACGTAACAATTCTATTGTTCTATTCATTTGTTTCCCAGGTCTGTCACGCTGGTGTCCGCCTTTTTCCGCTGGCCACGTAGGATTTTTATTCGTTTATCTCCCAGGTCTGTTACTGCTGGTGTCCGTCCTTTTCCGCTGGCCATGTAGCATTTCTATTCACGAAAGCTAGCATGCTAGCTGAGTTCTTCTTTGCTTTAGCAATTGGTAGTGGGATGGGGGGTCAGGCCCACCCCCCCTTTGTGTGATATATCACGCTAACCCCCCACGGTTCGACTCCCAGCTGCGCCGTGTAGCGGTTGAACGTGTGAACGTGGTTGGTTGGGTGTAAACGGTGGCTTGGTGTAAACGGCGCTGCTGCTGCCGCTCTGCTGCTTGCTGCTGCTGTTTGCTGCTGCCGCTGGTTGCCGCTTTTGTAGCTGCTGCTTTGCTACTTGTTGCGGCTTGGTGCTGCTGCTGCTGTTGCTGACGACACCGCTGCTGCTGCTGCTGCTTGCTGCTTGCTGCTGGTGCTGCTGCTGCTGCTGCTGCAGCTGCGGCTTGGTGCTGCGCTGCTGCTGCGTGGTGCTGCTGGCTGGTTGCTGGTTGGTGGTTGCTGCTGGCTGCTGCTGCTGCTGCCGCTGCTGCTGCTGCTGCTGGCTGCTGCTTGCTGCATAGGACTTGTACTTCACTGTTACAAGTTCTTTATCCCTATTTCTAACCTAATGCATGCATAAGCGGGGGTTAAATTTACCCCCCAGAGTTGCCATAACCATAAGCCGGCTATTTCCTCAAGACACTCTACTCCTTATACCTTTTACCAGTGCTTATCCTACACTACGGACGCCCTAGTGTATGCACAGTCCTTGTGATGCCAGAAATATCCAGAAATGCTTACCCCTCTTTTCGGCCCAAGGCATACAAAAGCGGGGGGTAAATTTACCCCCCAGATTTGCCGATCACGCATCTTCGTGCCTGCCAACGAGTGCGCCCGTGTTGTTCCAATGTACCCTTCCCAGTCGGCGATCACATTTACATTCTTTAGCGCAAAGTACGTACGTAGCAACCTTTCTCCCAAAACATGTAATCACTACACGCTTTGCCGACTCTGTAACTAGTACATCCGGTGCGATTCGGCTAGCTTTCGACCTCCTCCCCTGGCCTCAAGTCATTTATTTCCCAGGTCTGTCACTGGTGGTGTCCGCCCTTTTCCGCTGGCCATATAGCATTTCTATTCATTTGTCTCCCAGGTCTGTCACTGCTGGTGTCCGCCCTTTTCCGCTGGCGATGCAACATTTCTGGTCGTTTGTCTCCCAGGTCTGACTGGTGGTGTCCGCCCTTTTCCGCTGGCCATGCAGCATTTCTATTCATCATTTGTCTCCCAGGTCTGTCACTTGCGGTGTCCGCCCTTTTCCGCTGGCGATGCAACATTTCTATCCATTTATTTCCCAGGTTAGTTACTGCTGGTGTCCGCCCTTTTCCGCTGGCTTTTCTGCTGGCCATGTAGCATTTCTATTCATTTGTCTGCCACATCTGTCACTGCAGGTGTCCGCCCTTTTCCGCTGGCGATGCAACATTTCTATTCGTTTGTTTCCCAGGTCTGTCACTGGTGGTGTCCGCCCTTTTCCGCTGGCCATGCAGCATGTCTATTCATCTCCCAGGTCTATCACTGCTGGTGTCCGCCCTTGTCCGTTGGCCATGCAGCATTTCTATTTATGTGTCTCCCCGCCCTTTGCCGCTGGCATTTCTATTCTTTCGTCTCCCAGGTCTGTCACTGGTGTGTCCTTGTCTATTGGCCATGAAATATTTCTATTCATTTGTCTCCCAGGTCCGTTGCTGCTGGTGTCCCCCCTTTTCCGTTGGCCATGTAGCATTCTATTCATTTGTCTCCCAGGTCTGTCACTGCTGGTGTCAGCCCTTTTCCGCTGGCGATGCAACATTTCTATTCATTTGTTTTCCAGGTCTGTCTCTGCTGGTGTCCGCCCTTTTCCGCTGGCCATGCAGCATTTCTATTCATTTGTTTCCCGGGTCTGTGACTGGTGCTGCCGCCCTTTTCTGCTGGCCATGTCGCATTTCTATTCATTTGTTTCCCATGTGATTTCTTTCTTTTTGTTGCACTGGTGTTTCTGCCCTGTCCGCTGGAACAGGTTCACCTGTGAAAGGTGCTTGCTCCTTTGAAAGGGGTGCGTGATTGTCTCCGGGATTGCATTCCTGCCACACTGTGTAACTCTCTCAGCTTTGTTTTCCTTTTCGGGCAAGCGTTGGATGAATGACCGGATTGGATTTCGGCGGCGTGGCAGCGATCTCTCTGTTCAATTGGGACGGAGGGCATACGTCAGGTACCAAAAACCACTTTCATGTCACATCCTTCGCTCCTCATGCTTTTATTTCTTGTCCTCACGTGGTCAGCTCCCCGCTGATTGAGCAGCATGACCAGCATCATGTTCGCACTTGAAGAATATTTCCCCAAAAGGTTTGCTGTTGGGGCTTATCAATTCTTTCTTAAGATGTGTCCGCCCGCCCGCTCTGTACGCAATCCTTTGTCTCCCAGCCCTGGACGTCGCAAGCTCTAGTTTCGATTTGAAAAGCACAAACTGTTTGGGGTCTACGGGGATGTAATTTTTATATATATATATATTGATATTATGGAAGGATATTTAGAATATATGATATTTTAATATGTATTGCAGGCCAGCCAACAGAATAAGAAATATCGTCTTGAACAATTTCTTCAAGATAATGTACCTTATGGTCTTCAACATAATGCTTTCGATTGGTACAGACAGATCAGGAAGCTTTGTCCCAGGCAACCACATCGTAAGATCCAATTGTATGACACTAGTGGTCAACCATTGCCCCCCAGTCTGGAGCTCATTCGCGTTGAGGAATTTTTCGGAAATCTATTTCATGACTCAGACTTCGAACCGCCCAGATATCCACCGCTCGAGATTCCATTTGATGCAGAGGACATCATGAAAGGCCTGGGCATTCTGCCAGTCACCAAAGCACTGGCTCCAAATGGATTGCCCGCAGTGGTATGGAAGACCCTTGCCTTCGAATTGACCCCGATCATTTTTCGCACCATCCAAGCATGTTGGAAAAAGGCGGATGGGCTCCCACCATCCCACTGGTGAGTGGGCTGGTTGCAAGCCATGCAACACTCCCCAAGCCCTTAGACCCATATGCCTTCAGCATCCGGTTAATAAGGTTGTTTCGGGTATTCTCATTCAACACGTCATGCACCATGCTTTCCCCAAATTGAGGAATCTCCCACTGTATGCATACTTGCCAGCTCGTAATACCACTGACTGTCTTCTCCTGGTGTCTCAACACTGTCATCAAGTCCGAGCTTCTTGTCAGACGCGTCATACCAACCTAGATAAACAATCATTGACTGGGGGCCTTCAATTTTCACTGGACATGGAGAAGGCTTTTGACTCCATAAGCCGTGACGTTGTGATCCGTGCCTTGCAAAGTCTGTCCATTCCAGAACCGGTTGCAAAAATGGTCCAATCCTGGCTCTCACCACACAAGTACTTTGTTCCTTTCAAGGATTTGGTTGGATCTTTACAAGCCAATCGAGGGATCCAGCAAGGTTCCAAGGGAGCACCGACTCTCTGGACACTATGTATGAGCTTGATAATGATGGACCTTCTTGCCAGATTCAATTTGACTTGGCTTTATGACCATCTCATTGTTTTTGCGGACGATGTCAATCTTCGATGCGCCCTCCACACACCTCAGGATGGATTCCAAGCTCTGACTGATTTGTCCTTTGTTTTGAACTTGCTCAAATCCTACGGCCTGAGGATCAATATCACGAAAAGCGTGTCCTTGTGTCGTGTCATTGGACAATCCACATCATCCTTCTTGAAAAGCTGGGTATGCCGCACGAAGACAGGCCCTAAACTTCGGGTCCCGGAACTTGAGTGGCAGATTCCGCTTGTGGCCAAAACCGGATATCTCGGGATCACTGTCAGTTATCGAGCCTGGGAAACTGACACCATACAGCGTAGAGTTGCAGCAACCAATCACAATTTTTCGATCTTGAGACGATGGCTCGCAGCCCCCGTGGTTCCATTGCATCTTCGATTCCGTCTTTATAACCAAGGCATCACACCCACATTACTGTATGGCGTTTTTGAAATCGGGGTAGTTACGGCTGCATTCAAAAAATTCTCCAGTGTTATTAATATGCATTATAGACGCATATATCGCTCACCTGTCCACCTGACACATGAATCCACTCGCGACTTTTGTCAGACGCAACATTGAGCCACCTTGGATCCAGATGCAACATCATCACAATCGTCTTGTCACGAAAGGTAGCCCTTTAGGGGATACCTTGAGTTTGTCTTGCGAAGCAAGTGTTGGGACGTCCGGGTCTAATAATTGATCACTTAATTCCCCCCCCCCCTCGAATTGATTTCTCAATACAGACCCCCCACCCCCCCCGCCCCCTTGGAATTGATTTTTCAATATAGACCCCCCCCTCCAAATTCAAGTCTCTCCTGGAGAACGTCTTCGTGAGCCTCTCATGATTTCAGGATAGTTGAAACCCTCTTGAACATTCAGAAAGAGTGCGTATGAAATTCTAACCACGAAAGGTGTTCCCCGAGGGGATACATACCTAGAGTTTGTTTTGTGAAGCGCGTCAATTCTCTCCTGGGGAGCGTCTTCGTGAGCCTCGTATGGTTTCAGGACAGTTCAAATCCTATGATGCTCCGATTCAATGCTCACCGATGATCTGAGCCATGGGGCAAGTTTGTTTTCCTAAGAATCTTTTTGAACATTTCGAGAGCATATGTTTGAACATTTAGAGTGCATATGAATATATATTTACGAAAGGTCGCCTCCGAGGGGATAAATCACCATGTCGAACATTGCATTTTTGTTCCTGCCGCTCGCGTTCTCTTCTCTTCCCGCTGTCCTACCTTTCGTGTCTCCCTCCTCTCAAGTAACGGCGCTCCATAACCGTCGCATCTCCCTGAGGGACTCGCCATGGCCAACCAGAGCCAGGATGTGTGCGTCCATACCCCGGACTACTCTGAATCCGATTTGACTCCCCGCTGGACTCGCTCGTTCACACCGCTCAGGACGATTGCAAACCATGTCCTGAATGCCATTGAATTTTCCAGCAGGCGGGGATGTTGAAGAAGCACCTCCGTCAAATCCACGGGTTTGAATGTGTCCAAGAAGACAAGTATCAACCTCTTCGTGACTCACGGAATGGAACTAGCACATGCAGACACTGTTTTCGATCCTTTGTCAACATGTATGTTCTTAAGGATCACATAAATAAATATGCGTGTGACAAGTTTGATGCTGCTCAGGGCACCGTGACCCCCATTTCGGCGCGAGCTGAACTTCGAATACACCTGAGACATCAATCCTTCCAGGGTCTACTCTTGGACCAAAGCCTATATGCCGAATTGTCCAGTCGTTGTGCATTTTGCCATACGCAAGTTGCTGCACGTGCTATGCGCCCTCATTACACCGAAGCACACCGAGAGCTACTTCCTGTAGGCAAGCCACATCAGGATCGAATTCAGGACGCAGCCAACTTCGGTTCAGGACTTAGTGTCTGCCAGACCCGCACTCAGAAAGCGCAATCACACCAGAGTGCGGTGACCTTCCAAATCGCCATTTTGTATGGTCATATCATGCAGCCTGAACAATATCCAATAATGCCGATGAACAAACGTCCATGGTCGACGGCCTTTCCAACACAGGATACTTCTGATGTCCACCATCCTGCTCTAGAGACAGACTTGATCCATCAATCGTCTCGACCGAACCCTGCTGAGGTACGATTGAACTCTACACAAGTGACTGCCTCGGCTTTGCACCGATGTCCTCACTGTTCGAATAGTTTCTTGAGTGCACAGGGCTTCCAATCCCATGTTAAACAGATTCACGGCATTACAACAGATACATTGATTGCTGATTTGATATTGTCCAACTCAGAACCTATCAATTCAGGTCACAAGCAAACTCGACAGCCCACTCATCCGAGCACAGACAGTCTTGCACAGATCCTTCGCATGTCCCCGCAGGGCCCGGTGGCTGCCCCTGCCGCCACATATAAATGCCCATTATGCCAGGGATACATTGGACGCAAGGCCCTCGCGGCCCATCTTAGGATCCGTCATGACTTTGAAAGGCCAGCCGAGATGGACTTCCACCCTGCCAGAGATGTCTTGCCCGGGCGCCTGGCGTGTGCCCACTGCCGTGCCATATTCAGCATGGACTTTGCATTGAAGACTCTTTTCAAAAGAACATCATGCCCAATTCGATTGGGTCAAATTGCACGAAATCTTCACTTCGGAGCCCCAATTCCTCCACCGGTGACAGAGATTGATATATTCACGATCGACGAACCTGGTTCGAAATCGCCATCGAAATGGACATTCGACTTAATGGGTCCAACGATGCAATATATTCCTCACTGCCCAGCCAGTTTGAGCCTTGTGACCCCAATGGTCTTGCCACTGTGTAAATCTTGGTCATTTGCACCAGAAGTATGCCTGCATTGGTTTCAAGACACTCTTACATGGATCATTCATTGGCCTGCGCTGCCACAGGTATGCCTGCCTATGATTTGGCTATGCTGATTCTTGCGCCACATCCAGCACATGACACCGCTGATTTGGGCCTGGACCTCAATGGAAAAGCCACCGACTGTCTCTAAATCACTTCAGATGCCAGAACAAGCTGCTGACCAACTTGCACTCTTGATTGAAATTCTTTTTCAATGCCGTTCCAACAGGCAATCCAGCTCATCGACTTCGTCAGCTCAGGATGGAGATTTGCTGCAGATGATAATCCGTCTCAGCCTGAGCCTTTGAGAACATTGATGTTCACAACCCTGATCGAGGAATTCATTCGTCGTGCACAGTCCCTGAAGCTCGACGATCCAGAAGACGCATTGATCTTGGGCCTCAAATCCAAGAAGATTTTGACCAACTCCAATCATTAGAACTTTTTGAATTGGGATGCCAACACCGAATGTTTACTCCCGAACAAAATGGAACCACTGAGCTCCACGACGCTACACGGGATGCTTCAGCACTTGGCACGCCTGGCCCAACGACCAGAATTGGTTCACCGCTTTGCATCCATGAAGCCACTGCCAAAGGACAAGGGCACAGACGACCTGACCATCTCCATTCCCTGGAGGCTGGATTTGTCGATGAGAAGTCAAGAAAGCCACGACCTGTATCGCATTGTGAATCAGCTCTGTGGCAACGGCATGACACAACTGGTTTTGATGACACCACCCGACCAGCTTACAACGAAACCCTCTAGCAGTTGCCATCAGCCAGAAGCTTCGGAAATGATCAAACACTTGGCCCATCTGCAGTTGTCGAATCCGGCCAACCTTTGCTACATTCTGAGTGTACTCAGGTCGCAGCTTTGGGCTTCTCTCATGCAAGATGACTTTGATGCCAAATCATGGGGACCATGGGCACCAGGCCTGACGAGCCTGCTCTCCCATGTTGGGGAACAACCTGTGCACCTTCACTCACAGGCTGTGATGGGGACGCTTTTAGAACCATGGTTCGATGGCCACACCTTCACCCAGCAGCAAGACGCTGCAGAGTTCGCCAGTTGGCTCCGCCAGCAATTGTTTGTAGACCGTCCGGTTTGCATTCCTCTTTTGGGATGGCAGAAATGCCTTTTGACCACGATAGAGGATCAAGGGTTACTTCAGATTCCCTTGGTTCTTCGATCAATTCAGCCGCAAAAATGTAGGCTCCAGAGCTTGGTAGATGAATGGTTCGACCAACAATTATTCACATGTGCACTCGTGCAACCACACTCACAGCTGTGCCTTCAGGTTGATAGATATCCGGCACTAGGCATCAGATTTTGTGAACCGGTGCTTTGGGATCGGACTGAGGTTCTTTTGCCGGTCTTCGACCATCACACAGGCCTTGAGGCATCGTGAAATGGACACAAAGTTGTTTCAATAGTGTTGCACAGAGGAACCAGACCGGATCATGGTCACTACGTGGCGGGGATGTTCACGTCCCGGGGCTGTTTGATGGCTGATGATGACATCAAGCCTTGGACGAAGCCGGTGATCGACAACGCCACCTATGATGATTGCTATCTGATCTGGCTGGTTCGTACTGAGCTTCTTTCCAATTCGAGGTGGCGCCTTGCCATTTGCCGCACCATCAATCGTGAGACCCTCCCTGATTTGATCGGAGCTGCTTTTGATGGATAGCTTGTTCTCCTTTTTCGCCTTCTGATGATGCAGATTTGGGCTATGAGCTGTTCACGAAACAGCCGCCGTAGCAACCTGCTACGAGCGCAGCCCTTGACGGGCAGACTCACCGACTGCCGAATAATGAAATGAAATGAATATGTCGTGAATTATTTTTGATGATTTATTTAAATTAATATATTAAATATATTAATATATATATTTTTATGATGATCATTTATTTATAATTGTATAGACGTAGTTGTTTTAAAAATATATTCTTAGATAATATATTTATTTATTTTATGAAATTTAATGAAAAGGATTCGACATATTTATTTTATCACTTTCTAAATTTACGACTCAAATAAACAAAATAGACATATTTGGAATATATATTTTAGATTTTTCTTAAGATATATTAGAAACACTATTATTTTATAAATTATTATCCAATTAGGCAAAAAATAGTATTTATTCGATTCCTTTTAGACCGATGTAAATTTAAAAATATTGAGATAATATTTTCTTTGGAGATATTATTATATGTTATCTTTATCGATATTAAATATTGATGAATATATAATATTGGTTATATTGATAAATCTATATGGTCTTTGTGAAATTGTCTTTTTCGAAAGGTTTTATGGATTGAAGAAATTAATCTTTGAAATGCAAGGATATATTATCGTCTGGTTATCTTTATATATTATATATATTGAATTATTAGTAGCGATGCCTTTGTTGTTAGTAGCGATGCTTTTGTTACTAGTAGCGATGCCCTTGTTACTGGTAGCGATGCCCTTGTTGCTAGCAGCGATGCCTTTGTTACTAGTAGCGATGCCCTTGTTACTAGTAGCGATGCACCTTGTTACTAGTAGCGATGCCCTTGTTGCTAGTAGCGATGCATTTGTTACTAGTAGCGATGCCTTTGTTGCTAGTAGCGATGCCTTTGTTACTAGTAGCGATGCCCTTGTTACTAGTAGCGATGCCCTTGTTACTAGTAGCGATGCACCTTGTTACTAGTAGCGATGCCCTTGTTGCTAGTAGCGATGCATTTGTTACTAGTAGCGATGCCTTTGTTGCTAGTAGCGATGCCTTTGTTACTAGTAGCGATGCCCTTGTTACTAGTAGCGATGCCCTTGTTACTAGTAGCGATGCACCTTGTTACTAGTAGCGATGCCCTTGTTACTAGTAGCGATGCCTTTGTTACTAGTAGCGATTCCCTTATTACTAGTAGCGATGCCCTTGTTACTAGTAGCGATGCCCTTGCTACTAGTAGCAACATAATAATTATTAGATATGACTTTGCATTTTTTCGAATTATTTCTTGGACAATCGAAGGAATATATAAATTATTGAAGAAAACATTTTCGCAATATAATCGCGTCATCGCGAATAGGCTCCGGCACTCTGCTGCCATTTGGTTACTTTTGTAGCCGAATTTATGCAGGGTCATGCACTCTGGGTTAATTTTATGAGATGGATCACAATATTACTGATGATTAATGACGAATTCCGATTCTTCATATATATAATATAGAATATCAATTGGAAGAACATGGTAAAACACTGCAGAACAATTAAATATTATCGTTGCCTCATCCACGGGCAATCGTTGACAAAAAATGTATTGAAATTTATCAATCATCAATATTTCCTTATATTTTTGTGATTAATATATTGACTATTGCTCTTTATAATGGAGATTGATTACAAAGACGAATATCAATAAAATAAATCTTGTCGAAGTGTTGCCGAGACTCTCACCAATGAATCATAGGATCCACAAAGTGTGGTGGAGGGAGCCACCCTCCGCAACCGAAATGAAAAGGGGGTCCAAACCAAATGAAGGCTTCCCCAAAACAAGCAAGCAAAGCAGTGCAAGCACGGGCAAATGCGAAATTGTTTCTCGCGCAAAAGCTAACATCGATGTCTGAATCCGAAATGCCAAGGAAGCGACATGCTGAGCTCACAACCAAGAGGGACATGCGATCACCGCAAAAGACGAAACATGAGCATCAAATACCGCAACTGAACTTCTCACATCCAAGGAAAAAAGTGTTTCGTGAAGAAAGCATTCCCTGTTTTCGTCTTTCACGTTGCCCCCTCCTGATCCCCGCTCGTCGTTCCTCCTCGACACGATCATTCTCAGTTTCGATCAAACATAGCTTGTTCGACCCACGGAAAATCCTATACATCTCCGTTGCCATATGCTTCGTGAGCGGGTCTGCTAAGTGCTTCCATGTCGGCAGCCATCGAACTCGCAAAATGCCCTGTTCGACCATCCTCTTGACCATCAACAGGTCCAAGGCTGCCTGCTTCTCGCTTGCCATCGATCCAATTTTATGGATGTGGTCGTTCAAGGCTTTTGCATCAGTGAGCAAGATTCCAGCTGCTTGCAAGGTCTCTCTCCAGTCAGGCTGCACATCTGTCTTCCCGAAAAACAAAGCTCCAAACAGAACTCGATTGAAGAGGAGCTTATCTGCAGCTGCGGTGAGAGCGCAAGATTCAGCCGCCAAGCTCGAGCGCACAATGCGGTGAACTTTGCTGGAATGCAACTCGATGACGCTAGCTTTGGTGGGCTGTGTTTCAACAGAGGAACCTGTCAAAAAGTGGAGTTCTCCCTGCTGTGCTGACCTACTTTCTGCCTTCCCCAACGAGGCGTCAAAGTACGTGACAAAGGTGGGTGCCCCTTCAACTGGAAACAAAACTGTCTTAGCTTCTCCTTTCCGAGCCGCTTCTTTCATGGCCTTCAAGAGCTTGTTGGCTGCGGTGAGGTCCTTGCCCTTCGCTCTTGACATTTCCTGGGCTAGCTGGCTCACCTGAAACAAGAACTCTAGCATCACCAAGTGTGCTGGCCATCGAAGTTGCATGACTAGGCGGCGAAAGCTGGACAGTTGTGTTCTGTCCAATGCCTCTTCTGGTTTAGTCGTGACCTCTGCTGGAGAAATCTTGTCCACATACTCGGACATGTCATCAACGAAGGTCTGGTTCTCCAGTCTGGTCTTGACTCCTAGGAACGTCACTGGTCCATCTTTCAAGTTCTCCCATGCCTTGATGTTGAATTTTGAGCTGATCTTCTTCTGAAGCTCAGGCATGTTCTTTGGACTTGTCACCATGAAACCATCGTCCACATGTAGGCAGAGGATCGAGATCACTTCTCCTTTTCCATCCTTCTGAACGAATGATGCCCGACACATTTCCAGCTCGATGAAGCCCAACTCCTCAAGCAGCTCCTTGGCACGAAGGTACCAAAGTCTTGGTGCCTCGCTCAATCCATATGCACTTTTGCAAAGAAGCAGCAACTCAAACGGAGCTATAGGTCCTTCATCAAGTACTGCCGGAAGTCCTTCTGCGGGTGCTTTGATGATCACCCGCCGAGACACCTCCTTGCCGCTCAGAAATGCCGTACTCACATCAAAACCAGCTGCAGTCCATTTTCTGGTCAGGCAAATGATCTTTGTGAGCTGCACACACGTCCACGATGTTGTCGGTGCATCTGAGCGAAATGAACCCAAATGTGGGTCCCTATGTCCAGGGATCACCAGACGTGACTTCGGCACGAAGCTGTTGGAAAGCATGCCTTTGTTAACCCTGATCATCCGTGTAGGCGCCTTGAACACCTCTTTGGGATCCAAAGTCCGAAGCTCCTCCTCCGTAAGCCTTCTTACGACTTTGTTCTCCACCCAGGATTTCCATTCCTTTCCGTCTGCTTCTTCAAATGCTTTTCTTTCTGCCTGGTCAAAGAACTTTGGATCTAGTTCCTTCCCATTCTGCTTGTTGACCAGCACGAACGCTTCCTGCCAGGCTTGCCTATCCTCCTCTTCTCTTCTCAATCTCATCCATTCTTCGAAATCTTCCACCTGCACTCCATAGACACCGGACGGCAACTCGACATAGACCTTTCCGGCTTTTGTCACCACTTTCTGTTCCTCCTCCCTCACGAAGAAAGTAGCCCCTCTCCATGAGTGCGGGGCCTTCCGGTTTGGTCTTGCTTCCACCTCCCAAGGCTCTTCTTGACATATCATGGCTGTCCCAGTCTCCTCCCCAAATATGAGAGTGATTCTTCTTCTCCCATTCCGTTTTGGTGGTTTCTGTAGTTTCTTGCGAGGAGCTGTATGGTACCTGATGCTGGTGATTGGGAGGTCCAACAGTTGACTCATCTGGGTCACTTCTTTTCTTGATGCCCATTCATTTGCCCTCACCTGCGGTTGGCTGAGATTCAACATTGCATAGTGAAGGATCTCTGGACGAAATCGTTGCCTCAGCTCTTCTTCTGAGAGTCCTCCTGGCACGCTTCTCTCCTGGTCAACCTTCTGGTACTTAAATTGCATGGGCACGTCATCTTGGAGGTGGTCGTGCAACCTTTTCTTGAAACCTTCATCACTTCTTGGTCCCAAGGTCTTCTCTATCTGCTCGAGGATTTGTCTGTTCAACTCATTCGTGGCTTCAGCTTCCTGTTTCTTCAATGTCCCTTCATCATCGGAGACCTCCTTCTCTTCATCTCCCTCAATGTGCATCTCCTTTTTCTTCTTCTTGATTGCTTCTTGGAAACGAGCTCTCTCCTTGTGACTTTTCTCCTTGTGAATCGTCTTCTGCACTTTCCTCAGGCCTCTCAAAGACCTTGCAATCTCTTTTGCTCTCTCCTTACGAAGGCCTCCCTTCTTCTGCACGATCACCTCTTCCTGTGGTTGCCACCCGACTTCAAGTTTCTCTTCTTCTTCTGGAGGTGGATTGTGCGTGACATCCTCCACTTGCCTTTCTTCATCTTTCCATGACCCTTGAAGATCATGCATCTCCTCCAGTCTTCCTCTGTAATCTCCTGCCTCAAGAGCACTTGCACTCCTCAAATTGGGAGCTGCGACCAAAAGGCACCGTCCTCTCCAGGAGATGTAATATTTCTCATGCCCTTCTCTCATTAGGAGCACTGCCGGTCCACGCCATGCTCCTCCATCTCTTTTGAATCGGCTGGCTTTCGGCTGTGGTGAATAAAAGTACACCATTTCTCCTGGGCTGAAAATCTTCTCTTCTTGCCTTGGCCACCGTCGTAGTGCCCTCTTCAGCTTATCCTGGCAGTCTTGTCGTAGAAGAGCAATCCTTGCTGCCGCCCTCATTTCAGCCCCCCTCTGCACTTCACCTTCCATGGTCAGTGACTCACGAAGTGCCAAGTTTCCGGTCGTCTCGTCATCCAGGATGTCAGGAAACAGGGGTGTCCTTCCAAAGACGGCCTGGTATGGTGTAAAGCCACACCTTGTAATTGTCTGGTTCTTAGCCTGAACTGCTGCTGCCAGGGATTCCTTCATGTCATTCTTTCCTTTCACCTGATACTGCCAAACCAGGGAGTGCCAAGCGTGGCCTAACAGGCCTCCGTGCCTCTCGCAGAACCCATGCTGCCAACCTGCCCGGGCACCAGTGCATTTTTCCCCAAACAGTTTACTGTTAGGGGTTCTCAATGCTTTAAAGAATGGTCGCCTTGGTGCTGGATGGCCTGGTCGGGTTCCCGGCCGGCTTGTCTCCCACTTCCTTTCATTTGTCTCCCAGTTCTTTTCATTTGTCTCCCAGTTCTTTTCATTTGTCTCCCACACTGGTGCTTGTGGTCGGGTTCTGGCTGGCTTGTCTCCCCAACTTCCTTTCATTTGTTTCCCACTTCTTTTCACTTGTGTCCCAGTTCTTTTCATTTGTCTCCCAGGCTGGGTGCTTGTGGTCGGGTTCCCGGCTGGCTTGTCCCACTTCCTTTCATTTGTCTCAATTCTTTTCATTTGTCTCCCAGGCCACTTCTTTTCATTGTCTCCCAGACTAAATGCTTGTGGTCGGGTTCCCGGCCAGCTTGTCTCCCACTTCCTTTCATTTGTCTCCCACTTCTTTTCATTTGTCTCCCAGGCTGGGTGCTTGTGGTCGGGTTCCCGGCCGTCTTGTCTCCCACTCCTTTCATTTGTCTCCCACTTCTTTTCATTTGTCTCCCAGGCTGGGTGCTTGTGGTCAGGTTCCCGGCTGGCTTGTCTCCCACTTCCTTTCATTTGTCTCCCAAGCTCGGTGCTTGTGGTCGGGTTCCCGCCGGCTTGTCTCCCACTTCCTTTCATTTGTCTCCCACTTCTTTTCTGCTTGTGGTCAGGTTCCTGGCCGGCTTGTCTCCCACTTGCTTTCATTTGTCTCCCGGTTCTTTTCATTTGTCTCCCAGGCTGGGTGCTTGTAGTCGGGTTCCCCACTGGCTTGTTTCCCACTTCCTTTCATTTGTCTACCACTTCTTTTCATTTGTCTACCACTTCTTTTCAATTGTCTCCCAGTTCTTTTCATTTTTTGTCTCTCAGGCTGGGTGCTTGTGGTCGGGTTGGCGGCTGGCTTGTCTCCCACTTCCTTCCATTCTCGGTGCTTGTGGTCGGGTTCCCGGCCGGCTTGTCTCCCACTTCCTTGCATTTCTCCCATTTCCTTTTATTTGTCTCCCGCTTCTTTTCATTTGTCTCCCAGGCTGGGTGCTTTCCGGGCGGCTTGTCTCCCACTTCCTTGCATTTGTCCCCCGATTTTTCCCCAAACAGTTTACTGTTAGGGTTCTCAATTCTTTCTTAAGACGTGTCCGCCCTTTGTGTCACTGCTGGTGTCCGCCCATTTCCACTGGCCATGTAACATTTCTATTCATCCGTCTCCCAGGTCTGTCACTGTTGGTGTCCGCCCATTTCCGCTGGCCACGCAGCATTTCTATTCGTGTGTCTCCCAGGTCTGTCACTGGTGGTGTCCGCCCTTTTCCGCTGGTCGTGTAGCATTTCTTTTCAGTTGTCTCCCAGGTCTGTCACTGCTGGCGATGCAACATTTCTATTCATTTGTCTCCCAGGTCTGTCACTTGCGGTGTCCGCCCTTTTCCGCTGGGGATGCAACATTCTATTCATTTGTTTCCCAGGTCTGTCACTGCTAATGCCGGCCCTTTTCCGCTGGCCATGCAGCATTTCTGTTCATTTGTCTCCCAGGCCTGTCACTCGTGGTGTCCGCCCTTTTCTGCTGGCCATGTAGCATTTCTATTCACTTGTCTGCCACATCTGTCACTGCTGGTGTTTGTCCCTTTTCGCTAGCCATGTAGCATTTCTATTCATTTGTCTCCCAGGTCTGTCTCTGCTGGTGTCCTGCTGGCCATGTAGCATTTCTATTCGTTTGTCTCC